>JAJJWW010008016.1:0-26381 GCA_023531295.1 Papaver armeniacum | reverse complement strand
AATCATCAGGAAGAGTCTCGAGGTCTCCCACCAGCGAAGCACTAGCATTACTTAGTCCCAAAGCCCCGCCAAAGTGGAGGAGGCACTAACCCAACCCTCGGGATGCACCATCAAAACCCCAACATCGTATCCCCGCGTGTGGGTCATCTCCGCAAAGTATCCTTAAGAACACTCCGCTTATCACTAGCGGGAAGCGAGTGAAGTCCGAGACAAGCCCCATAACCGCGGCCATGTCAAACGATTGTTCCTGATAAAACCTACCAAAGGAGAACCCACAATAAGCATCCCCATCCTTGTCACCACTACCAAGATCAATTCCTTACCCTTGTCCACAACAACCCCACTTGATTTGGTAGCCCCTCAACCTGATCACCACCACCACCCGGTGGCCTCGATCACCACCACCACCATGGGCACGATCATCACCACCACCACCACGTGGCCCGATCACCACCACCACCACGATGGCCTGATCATCACCACCACCACCTGTGGCACGATCATCACCACCACCACCCCCAAAGCGATCATTACCACCACCACCACACTGATACTATCACCTCCACCAACACTCCCACCGGCAATACTATCCACTTCTTGAACGGGTGGAGAAGTCTCACCGCTTCCTCCCCATCGGAAAAATCTCACCACCATCCACTCGGACCGTTCACATCCTCGAAATGTGTCGAACCCTCATGGGAGAATTCGACTACCGCTAGGATTGATCTTCTTATTTCTCCGCACCTACAACACATAATGATAAAAAAGCCATTGGCATATCCTTTCCTTGGCATAATCAACATTATTTAAGAAAACGAAGGGGCATATATACGTAGAAAACGAACAACACACCTTAGCAAATGAGTACTGCGGAAGAAGGTGAGCGTCGTAGACATCTTCGTCTTCCGCATCATCAACATCGCGAGTATAAGCAAAATCCATACCCGCAAAAACTCATCTGCCAAGGGCGAGAATGGGCATAACGTGCTTGAGAAGCTTCGCGATGAGGACTGACTATCAACAGAGGGTTGCCAACCATGGGGCCAGGACCCAACCATAAGCCACGGACCAACGACTTCAAGAACAAGTGGCAGACCATTCATAGTCGTGATCACGCTGATTCTTTCATCGCGGAATAGGAAGACCTTTCAAAGCCCAGAACCTCGCCATCTTGGAATCACTTACTTCGCTCAAAAGTCGAACTTCCCCATTAACAGAGCAATGTTCCGCAAACTCACGGGAATCACTGCTACGAGTATTCCCTCGTTAACATAATCTTCAAAGGATTTGTTGAAATTCTCGGAGTATACCACCCTTTCTCCTTTTCTAATTTAGGGGCATAGAAAGGTCATCATCGTTTGCCCCTTGCTACGAAGATAGCATTCTCGGAGATGGCGAAGATAGTTTCAACCTTGCACCCCACGATTATGACTTTTCTTTGCAAAAGCTCCTTTGGCTAGACAAGACCCCTAGAGTAGAAATCATCACCGGCTTTATACAAAGGCAACATCAAACCAGCTATCAAGGCACCCACGTGTCGTCATGCAAGTGAAAGGCATCATATTGGTAGTTGGTAACCATCTCATAAGTTATATCTTTATCAGGGGCATAAAAACTTACTTGGAAGTGCTGAAGACCGTGCTTCAACTTGAAGGCCTCAAGATCAATGTGTCTGAAAGTAAATTTCTTATTACCCAAAGATAAAGGACGAAAAGTACAAACAGAATC
Organism: Papaver armeniacum; assembly: GCA_023531295.1. Lineage (NCBI taxonomy): Eukaryota > Viridiplantae > Streptophyta > Magnoliopsida > Ranunculales > Papaveraceae > Papaver > Papaver armeniacum. The sequence goes on along the minus strand of JAJJWW010008016.1, from coordinate 24,653 downwards.
ATCCTCAAAAGCATCTTCCGACTCCTTACCGCCTTCTTCTTAGAGGAACAACATCTCCCGAAGATTCTATCTCCTGGGCCTTTCTCTTCGAAGGTCGAGTCTTAGTTGACTTACTTGAACTAGGCACAGTGAGGGTTAGTCCGCGGTGGAGGTTTGACGCGAGAGGCTGCACATCTAAAAGATCGACACGCATGATTCCGTCGTCAAGGAGACCCACTTCTAGGGCGATTCACGGCATATCTAGACCCCCTGCGGTGATCACCCCTTTTTAAGCGAAGGCTTTTGACCAAGGGACGAAGATGTCCATTCCATCCCGAGGGTTATCGTGGGTAAGTGAAGGAGAAGCTCCACCCTTGATAATTTTAATCATTCTCGAGGAGATCTCGTGAGGACTTGACGGAGGAGTTTGATAAGGAACTGCGGATGACCGGACATATCTGAGGGCACAAACACAAATAAAAGTGCAAATCAGAGGCAAGAAAGATCGAAAAATAAGAAAATCTCAAGAACAAGCAAAAACGTGAAGAGAACCCTAGATTTCACCCACGATTACTTAAACCCTCATACCCTTATTCAAACTTAAAAGAAAAAGATAAAATCAAAGAATGGCAGATGAAGCATACGACTCAAAGAGCGTCAACTCTCAAATCCCGGGGCATACATAAGGATAAATTCATCATCGACACATCACGTAAAAAATCAAAACTCAACAGAGGTTAAACATGGCGAGTAAATGGAGTAAAAGTCATACCCGAACCTCAAAGAGTGAAGCAACAAAGAGCAGCAACGAAGATGGCGACAAAGGCAAGTGGAATAGTGTAGTGCTTGAGCCAGCAGCAGTGAATAATGGTGTCGTGAGGAAGTTAAGAAGGTGAAGAAGACAATGGAACAGAGAATAAACAAGAGAATGTGATTTTAATTCACATTCTCTCGTTCTTCCCTTTTAAATAAGAACAAGAAAAACCGTCCACTACCCAATGGGCAGTTATGGCCGGGTAGGGGAAACGTGCACAATAAATGCAGGTAGCACCTTTTTTAGAAGAAGTTATGAGGAGAGAGATAAAAACGTACCACACGATTCTTCTTCCCACTAAAAGCTAGCGCCGCTCACAAGAAGAGGGCAAATTGTAAGTACACTTATTTATCTCCATCGCCACGTGTACCAGCGTAACCCACGGAGGCCAAGTCATAAAGAGGATCGACACGTAGGGCACCATTGTGTCTAGATGACGTGCCATCCGCCAAGACCAACGGTCAAGATAAGGGACATCCAAGGTAGATGATCCCGCGCAACACCAAAGGGTCACTTTACCCCATCACAAGATGAGACGCAATCGCCGGCCGGGGATAGTCCGACCGACACGGATGTGACAAGAGAGGATGACATCGCTCATGCGGGATCGGACCGCCCCAACCACTAACATTTAATGCCGGCCGAGAGGGCACGTGTCGGATGACCAACGAAGAAGACGAGGGTTGATCAGCGTAATGAACTTGGGTATTGTAGAATCCGCTGAGTGACAGAGAAGTCCGGACAGGACCAAAGACAGAGCACAAGAAGATAAGATCTCAACATCTCTTTGTCAAAGGGGACCCACTCAAATTAGCTATATATATGTATATCCCTTCCACCGAGGGGGGATCGAGAGTAGGAGGAAGGAATAGGAGAGAGAATAGTGAAGAAGTATGAGTATCAACCTATGAGGTTGATGAACACCAAAGATCTTATGATTGCTTTTGTAACCGTTACTTTATAGTTGATATCCTCGTATCCGTGACGTAGGCCTTAGTGTCGAACCACGTAAATCATCGTCTCCTTTACCTTTAGCATTCATATAGTTTTTATTTATGTGTTTAATACGTCTTAGATCTCTCATTTCGGGATGCTGAGGAGATCATGACAAACCCGCGGGTTTGGAATCCATGAATCATCATCTACCTAGGCATATTATTCTTTACTCACACTTTAATGCGTGTATTTAATTCATGTTGAGATTGTTTGTGAACACTTGGTCACCTCCGGATTTCCGTATTCACACAAAACACATCGGTGATTAATTCGTCTCTGTCATTTTTAGTATTCACATCACAGGTTGTATTCAACACACATGCATGACCCGTCTAAGTAATTTTCAGTATTCAATACACATAAACAACCCATCGCGGTGAGTATTCAAAAACACACCAGTAGCATTGAATAGTCGAGAGTAGCTCAATGATTGATCTCGTTGGGAGTTTTGGCTAAGTGCAATCACATGGTGTCAATCAATGAATCTGGTTTTCATTTTTTTTTTTTGACGTGTATAACTTGGCTATAAATAGTCTTAGTCTTCAAAATAGACATACCCACACAAATTTTTTTCAAAAAAAATCTTCTATGGAGCACGGCATCAGTCCGTGACAAATCAAATGCGCCACAGTGATTGAATTTGATCACTGACCTAACACATATCCTGGCTCCGGTGTTTGGTTCGTACACATCCGAGCAGTCTTGGTAACTTCACCACAGCAATGTTGTATCTTGATAACGTCACAGTATCTTCTTACTTTTGCAATTACAGTGAGAAATTAGACATGTCTTTACTTTACGGTACCAGAAATATAAACAACACTAGCAGCTTTACGGTACTTCTTGGAGGTAACATAAGCGAATAGTAGTAAAACTAGTATAACCGTTTCCACGGTGGGAGGGCCGAACGAAAAAGAATCTGAACATGAGGTTCGTCTATGACTACTTTCGTCCTGTTTAAGAAAAGGTGATACTTTCACCCCATTTCCGAAAAAGTGATACTTTCGCCCCGTTTCGAAACGGGGCGAAAGTATCACTTTTTCCTAAACTGAGCGAAAGTATCACTTTTCCCGAAACGGAGCGAAAGTTTCACTTTTCCTGAAACGGGTTGTGAAAGTATCACTTTTTCAGAAACAAAAAAATTAGTCGATCCATAAAACCAAAATATGGTTGCATGATGTGTTATGCATCCTTTGTGGTGGTTTGCATAATGGCTATGCATTCAATTTTCGAGAATTATGCCTAAAATTAAAGTATCATTTTTCTTGAAACGGAGGGAGTACATCGTTTTATTAGTTGCAACGGAAATTTAGTTGATGCGTAAACCAAAATTTTGCTACATAAAGTATTATGTATCTTTTGTGGTGGTTTGCATAATTGGTATACATTTAATTTTTTAAAATTGTGCCTAAAATGATAAACACTTCCGAATTTTTTGTAAAAACTCTAAATTTGATATTTTTGTTTGTACTTGTTGCGTAGATTTTTTTATAACCTTTTCAACGAAATAAATTTTGTAAAATTCCAAGGCACGGATTTTTAGATATGTTATATGAAAGTTTGCTTTCCAATTATACCCCTGAAAAAATAGGATACACAAAGAGTTATAGTAATTGGACTAAAAGGGATGGACATTTTTGGTTTTTCAGCATGGACCATTCTCAATCTTTTTGTGGTAATTGATCACTTAGATTTACAAAAAAGTGGCCATATAAAGGTCCTCCTTCTGGCTCGGCCCAATGATACCAAACTAGCTTTGACTGAAATTTGTCACATCTAGCCGTCACATACTAAACGCTTTCCCAAAATCCATACCACAAAAAATGATTAATGCAGGTCTCCCAACTCTTTTCGTGTCATGACCTCCAACACTGGTTGCTTTTGGAGCAAAGATTTGATAAGGTCATTTTTAATAGATATTATATTATCTTGTTGCCTTATTTTCCGTTTGGAGATTATCTCCCTTTACTTTGGTTGTAATGACAAAAGATATTATGAAGGTTTTATATATATTGATCCCGGGGAGAACATTTCTCTTCAAGGAAGTTATCATCAAATCCAAGATGGTATCGAAATTCTCCTACGATCCTATTTTCTCTAAACCATTAAAATCAATGGCGACGAACAACTCGAAGCTCACTTGTACATTGCCGAGGCATATAGTTCTATGCATCTACAAAGAACCCGATGATGCTTTCTACATGGATACTCTGGTCTACCTCGCATCTCACCTGCAGATTCAGTGTACTTTACATAACGTTTCCAACTCTAGTACTATAAGGTCTATCTTAGTTGGCAATGGCAATAGCATTCCGATTAGTGCTAGTGGTACCAAGCTCATAAATCTCCCTTCTCGCACCCTTCAACTCAAAAATACTCTTGTTGTTCCCGATATTATCAAGAACTTAGTTTCTGTTCGTAAGTTCACCACTGATAATCGTGTGTCCGTTGAGTTTGATCCGTCTGGTTTTTTCGAAAGATATGACTTCGAGGAGGATTATCCTTCTTGCAATAGTTCCTGGGATCTTTACCCTATTACCAACTCTTCCATGCCACCACAAAAATCGTCCCGCTCTTCCCCCATTTCTCTTGTCAGTCTTTTCGCCGGATATTTGACATAGCCGCCTTGGTCACCCCGGCAAGGTCATTTTAGATGTTCTTCGTACCAATAATTCTATTCATTGTAATAAGAATCAACATTCTAAACTTTGTCATTCATGTCAAGTTAGTAAACATGTTCGATTACCTTTTTATGAATCAAATTCCAATACTTTTGCTCCATTTGATATCATTCACAAAGTGATTTATGGACCTCTCCATTACATGTTGATACCCTGGTTTCGTTCTTATCTTATCTTATCGATGATTTCACCAACTATCTTTGGGTTTATCCTTTAAAATTTAAATCCCAAGTCTATGACAAGTTTTTGGAATTTCGTTCTCTTGTTCAAACCCAATTTAAGCGTCAAATAAAAAGTTTTCAATGCGACATGGGACGTGAATTTGACAACTCTTCTTTTCACAATTTTTCTCGTACTAATGGTCTAGTTTTTCGGTTCTCTTGCCCCCAAACTTCCTCTCAAAATAGCAAGCAGGCTCAAGCAGGCTCCCCGGGCATGGTTTCAGAGACTAAGGGGGTGTAATAGATATTATATTATCTTGTTGCCTTATTTTCCGTTTGGAGATTATCTCCCTTTACTTTGGTTGTAATGACAAAAGATATTATGAAGGTTTTATATATATTGGTCCTGGGGAGAACATTTCTCTTCAAGGAAGTTATCATCAAATCCAAGAATTTTATTATCCATCATTCACCTGCTGAAAACAGAACAGACATATTAACAAACATTCAACTTACAGGAATCAATTGAACAGCTAATCTTGAGATGAATAAAATGGAATTGTAAACAAAAATTAATGACAAGAAGATCACAAGTGTATGTAAGGTTTCCCCATAATCCTGATTAGCAAGCTCATTTTTGCACATATATTCAATACAAAGAGGTATTCTTGAAAATATGCCCACTCACAAGGGCTTCCTAAAACTTAAGACCATAAATCAAAGTAACGAAGATATGTAACAATTTATTCTGATATCTAACAGATTATAATTGAATGACATGCTAAGATCGGTTGCCTCTTGGGAACGTGTTTCCTTTCTTGAAAAGAAAAATACCAATGAGAAAAGAAAAGAACGAATGACGACTTAAGATAGAAAGGGCCTAAAGCATTCATATTCCAACTATACTGGGTATGAATGATTAATTTGGACAGTTCTCTAGCTGAAGTTCTCAATCATAATAGAACACCACATTGTAACTGTTCGCATATACAAAAAAAGTATCAATTCTTAAGTAGCACCCTTAATGTCACAATTCAGGACTTTATTCAGACACATTCCTTCGCACTTGAAAATATAAGATTTGGAAACCGTGCAGAAATTATTGCTAACAAACAGACAACAACATCTAAAACCAGAAGCTACTACAAACTGTATGAGAACCGGTTGCAGAACTATGTGAAGGGAAATGGATTTTTCTAATAGAATCTAGTCCGCTTTAAAAATATGTTGAACGCTGAAAACCACGTCCGTGGGGTATAAAAATGTATATTTTGATTCCTGATCAAGTTTTAGAGAGACAACAATGAGGATGTTCATATTCTCACCAAGCCTAAAACACTATCGATGGTTCCAACTGGCTCAGGTAGACAAGCATTCCTTGAGCACATTGTTGCAAACTATCAACTTAATTCTTAATTTTAATATTGGTATTGTCGTATTGATATAATCCCATTTGTGCCAATTACTTCACAATTCAACATATTTGTCTCTGAAAGACATTATATTAAAACTCTCTCACATTACGGACACCTAAAGGACATATATGTTATCATGTCCACCTAAATCAGAAAACAAAAAACCCTTACCAATCATCTAAGCAAACCTATTCAATAAACCAGAAACAACTAAGAACAAGTCAAGGTAAGAATTTATGTCTGTAAGTAACCTGATAGCCCTCAGCTTCAGCTTAAATTGCACTAAAAGGAAACAATTATCTTGTTTTCCATCTGTTCCGAGGCATAGACTACATTGTTTATTGGCTGATTACTGATCCAACAACGGACAAAAACAATTTGATCCTGCCTAGTCTGCCAATTCTCTGCACTAAGATAGAGATGATAAGTAGACTCTTGCGGCAAGTTTAATCAAAATAAGGAAGCGTGCTTATTATCAAAATAAATTTTGTGTGCACTTATGAGCTCGTTGTAACAGCAGCAGTGGAACTGTTGGTTGTTTTTATTGTAATGTGATTTTGCTGAACCCTAACGCCTTAAATACACGCACTAAACGGTCCATGAGATGAGGCACGAGGCACGGTATCAGCCCACAGGTACTCTTGGTCTGTTCAAGTGAATTTCACAGTCAAAGCTGACGTTAAATCTAGCAAAACGATATTATTGGTAAAACAAACCACTATCCAGGTTTTAGTTATGCCTCTAATTTGACGAGAAATGAAGGTTTATCTATAGCTACGAAGTGTGTGGCATATTTATCATGTGCTCAAATTTTCATGACAATTATCAATCTTATAATGCACAAAATTTTGGTTTGGATTCATGAAGATTATTGTTTGCACCCGGAAATATTTCCGGACACTAAACACAATAATTTTGGTGATGATGAGGAAAACAGGATTAAAATCATAATCAAACATAAGACGAGAGACACCAATTTTACGTGGTTCGCCATGGTTTGCCTACATCCACGGATGAATCCCCTTGGGGAGTTGTGAGTTGTGTTTTATTGATAATGGAATTTCCATGGGTTTTTTCTCTCCTTTTTGCTCCTCCTTTACAGTATTACATTTCCTTTATTTATACAATTGTGAATTAAAGTCTTCTCCTTGTTAGGTAAACTAAAGGTTATTTACTTCCCTTGCATGCCTCCGGTATTAAGTTTGCATGAAACTGCCTTGCATGAATTGAGCAATTGATGTGTAGTTAATTCTGCATGAAACTTCCATGCATGCCTATTGACTTGCCCTGCATGCCTCCTGGCATTAATCTGCCTTGCATGCCTTCTTGTATTGATTTGCGGGCCTCCTGTGTGCTTTATGCACTATACAAACATCGCCCCTTCTTAACCTCCAACTTGTTGGGGGTTAAGAATTTTGTTTTTCCTTCGTGTTGATCGTCGATGACGTAACTCGCCAGTCGCCCCCAAGCGTGAGTAGAGACATTACAAAGACGCCCCCAACTGTGATAACCTGCAATAAAATTTGCTCACGTGCTAGTCGAGACTTTTTGCCACGTGGTGGACTTGTGATGCTCGAGAGCTAGTCGTGTCTTGAGGGGAACGTAGCATGCTTGCGGCTAACGGTGTATATTGCCGTATCGTGCCTCTTATCTACAGAAACGCTGGATTACCTTACCATATCGTATATGTATCTCGTCTGTATGCTTCCTGGTCGAATGGAAATAACGACTCTCAAAGCCAGTGCTCTTAGTCTTGATTAGATTGAGGATTTTCCTCTTTGCTTCTGATCTTGGCTTGATTAATTAATCTTTCTGCTATATATCTGTCATGTACCTGGGATGCCCCATATCGTATTTATGCATGTCTTTAGTAGTTATTAGTGCTAATTAGTAGTTAGTTGTAATGGGTGTGTCATGCGTGTGTCGGATGTGACCACCTGGGTTCTTCGTCGCTATTAGATCTAGGTTAGGTCTGTGCAGCTATATAAGCCAAAGTCTGTAATTGAGAAACTTATGAAATGAATAGAAGATGAAACTGAGTCCAGTGTGGCTACAGTGGTTACTTATGCTTTGAGTTATTGAACATCACACGGAGGTTCATAACAATATCCTCCACGAATTCTGGCTAATGCATGAATAATTGAGCATTTGTGGAGACACTGCATCTATTTTTTTTATTTTAATTTTTCCTCCATTTTTTTTTGTTACTCGTTCCAGATATGTTGTAGCTTTCATTAATGACTTGAATTTCGCTTCCTTGGATTAGTGCATTCCAAAATTCCAAATCCGTAGAGTTGAAAATGATGCTTGTCTCAATTCTGCTGTTATGATTTTCATGTTCCTTCCGACTACCGAGATGTGGAGTTGTGTTCAGCTTGTTTTGTTGTCGTTTCACTGATGCACTCCTCATAATTTTGTGCATGATACTCCTTTCACAATCCACAAACAAAATAGGTAGCCACGTCTAGCTCATTATGTCCCCTTAGCCTTTACTAGAACTCCGTGTATAAGCCAAGAGAGGAGAACTTATAAAATCCACTTTGTTTTAACACCCCGAAGCCAATTAAATTATCATCTCACAATTATCCTCGTCCACTGCCAGACCTTGGACTCCACGTCCTTGTAATTTCAGTTGCCACTTGTTCACATCACAAGCAGTTTGAATTTGCCAGATGTAATCTGGGTGCCCACAATAGCTTTGTCCAGTGGAGCCTTGTTATTTTCCTTTTATCCATCTATTACGTGCTTGTCATCTTGTCCATGCCGTGCATCCGCACGATGGCATGTTGTCCTCGATCAATTTAGATGATTCAAACCCGTGCATCCTTTGTAGTTGGCAGATAAAGTAATCGATCGTGTTCTCATAGCCAACACCGAGAGTATGATCGCATAAAACAATTCTTCAATTTGCTGAGTAGTTTATTTGTTGTCTCTTCCAAACGAGTACAGCGTTATAACAGAGAATTGAATGCAGATCTCACTCCCGACCGACGCTATCCCTCTCGATCGAAGGCCAGAGGTTACAGTGATGGATTCCGACTCCGATTGTGATGACTGCAGTTATCCCAAAGTTACAAACACGAACCTACTGGATACGCACTGCTGCCAAGAGTCTTCTTCAAATCGCTATAAGACACGGCCAATCAGGGATAAGTACTTGGGTAACTCTCGTCCTGACACATTCAAAAATGAGGTGAAGTTCAAGAGGCTTCGTATCCCGTCAGTCACCCGAAGAGGTCTCTTTCGAGCAAAACTTTTAACCTTATGAATATTCCAGATGCTATGTCAGGGAAGTTGTGTAGCCTTTACGTCATAGCAGCCTTGGAACAATAACGTAAATATACATATGAAGACCTGTCTTTGTTGACACTTCCACTGGCTTTGTCGTTCCTCTCCGAACGAACAATGAGAGTGAGAGTCATGAAGGCTTTTGAAATGGTGACAGTTCAGAGAAATTTCTTGAGGACGAACCCCCAAGTGTGGCTCTTACTGTAGTGCTCGGCGCTTCTTCCACCAAGGGTGAACGAATCGAATATATCGCCATTCCCGAGCTTGTGAGAACTGCCTCGTTTTCAGCTCTTACCGGTATGTCTTTCTTTGATAAATTGCAGCTTTATTCTTGTAAAATTCAATGTTTGTCCAGTCGAATTTTAACTTGCTGAATGACTATTACCTTGACATTCAGTTGCTTGCCTGACAGATGTAGATGGTAATATGCGTTCTTGAGATGATGCTCTGAATGCTTCCAAAGTTAATAAAGACCAGAATGGCAACGATGCTCGATTACCCCCAAATTCACTGCCCAGAACCACTCGGACAACACAACCGGAGAAAAGAAAGGAAAGACCCCGGATCTGATTTTGCACCCTGTTCAAAGTGACAAGACTGCACTGGTGTGTTGATGCGGTTACAAATTAAGGCCATGGACTTTCTCTAATCATGTGGAAAGCTCCATCATCCAATCTGTTTCCTTGAGTGTAATTTCCGGTGCTTTCTTCGGATCACGAAATATATGGAGAAGAACTTCAATCAGGTAAATCACAGATCTTATTCTTCCCTGGTCGCTACGTAGTGCATAGTTGACAACTGGACTTGAAGTTGTGATAGGATTGAACTTGATACAGCCGGGGACATTTGGTGTAGTTACTCCCCAGTAGCTTTTCTGTTTGTTAGTTGTTCTCTTGGAAGCAGCTGATAACTAACTTAATTGGCTTGTTTTCTGGCTTTCGTAGTGACACGAAGTAGAAGTAGATGACAAACAAATTCTATAAGAGACACGCATAGATTATGTTGTTATCCGTACGTAGTAGTACAGCCGTAGTCGCCCCCACTAGTATACACGAGGGAATTCGATGTCGGACACTCGTTTATGCTAGTAATTTCGCTGACTTCACGTATCATGTTGGTGCTCTAGCGGTATAATAATTTTGGTGTTGATGGCAGTGAAGGCCCATAGTCAACAACTTCTACGAACTCCAAAATGGAGGAAGTTGCTGGAGAATCTCTCTAACGGCGATTCAAAAGGATTTTGAACTCGGTCATGTTGTGGATGGAAAGTCAATACACCAGTATCCACGAACTTGGCTATAAAAGCTTACACGAATTTTGATCTTGATCATGTTGTGGATAAAAACTCAACACAATAGCTTCCACGAACTTAGCTGTAAAATCTTAAACGAACTCTGATCTCGAGCTTTTCGTGAATAAAGAATAAACACAACAGCTTCCACGACCTTAACTATAAAAGCTTACTCAAACTCCGATCTCGAGCTTGTCGTGGATAAAAAATCAACATAACAGCTTCCACGAACTTAGCTATAAAAGCTTAAAGATCATGTTGTGGATAAAAAATCAACACAACTACCACGAACTTAGCTATAAAAGCTTACACGAACTCCGAACTCAGTCTTTTTGTAAATTTGATTCAACTGCCCACTTGTTTCTCGAACCTAAACAATGTGCTGACGAGTGAATTTTCTATTATATTTAGGTGCCACGCAACTCGCCCCTAAGCATGCTGTTTAGAGTGTCACGTGAGTCGCCCCAAAAAATTGTTGTTTGCGCCAAGGTGTTACATACCTCGCCCCCAAGTGTTGGAGTGATACGTAACTCGCCCCCGGCAAGTGTCATGCTTCTAAATGCTTGCACAAGGGTGCACCTCCTTACTACATCTAGCTCGTGCATGAATTGAAAATTGGAGTTTACTGCTACCTTGAATTCGCGTAGGGGGGCAAACCCACTATTCAAGGTTCGCGCAGAATTGAAAGAGCTCGAGTAGGACTAAGATCGCTACATCTCTTAATATGCGTGGGAAGACTATTTCTACTGCTAGAACTCGCGTAGAACTCGAGGGCCAAGCTCTTGTTCTCGGCTTCATATAGAAATGCTTCAACCATACTGTCAGAACTCGCGTAGGACTCGAATCGTCGCAACTGTTCCTAAACATCATATGCTTGGATTATTTCTGAACTCCAATATTCTTGATGGGCAAGACTGGAGATAAATTTCATTGGCACTGGTTCACTTTTGGCATTGAAATCATTAGTATCTTAATCACAAAAGAAATAGAGACGTATAGTGTTGTGCTTATTTCATCTGCAGGGTCGCCCTGTAGGTTACCCAAATGCATATACTGCACATTTTTGGTAAGGCACAATATACGTTTTACACAAAAATAAAAGTAGTGTAATTAAATGGAATGGACTCACAATGGTAATAGTGGTTACACATTAGACTGATGACCCATGTGACTGTCTTCAAAGTGGTTATTGTTGGTAGGTCGGTCAAGGTCTAGATTAGGAAATCTAGTTGGTTAAGGAAACCAAATACTTATGTCCTAAGTATAGCAGCTTAAGAGGTTTGTCTCTTAGAGCTAAGTTAGGAAACCCTATACTCGTAGGAAAGTAATCGTTGTTAAGGAATGTGTCCAAATCCTATTGATGTGTATAAATAGCCATAGAGAGAACTAGAGAAAACACACGAGAACTAGTAAGAGTTCTCTTCTTCTCTGCTTAGGCTTTGTATATTCCAACCTATACGGTGATATATAAAATTGCTTATTCCTCCCGAGGATTCAACCTCGTTAAATACTTATTTTTCTTGTGTGTTTGATTGTGTTCTTGGCGATATTGAGATACCTCGTAGTAGTGCTAACCTAACGCTTCCGCGGGCTTTGGCGCAACAATTGGTATCAGAGCAATGAAACGCTCTGATACGGGTACTCAAATTGCAGTTGAAGTAAAGGTATTTTTTTCTGAAGATTGCTTGAGGTAATACTAATCTCAAAGGTTATGTTTTTTTATCTATATTTGGTTATTTGTGAACAATGGTTGACGGGGACGAAGATCCGAAAAATACGTTAGGAGAACATTCAGATCCCACAAATAAAGATAAAGAAACAAAAGAAGAAATACTTCATTCACATAGATCACAACTCAAGGTAGAAAAGTTTACGAAGAACCAATAACTTTGGTTTATGGAGAACGGACGTAATGGATGCTCTTGTTCATCATGACCTAGAAAAAGCTCTAGAAGGTCAGCTAGTGGAGATGTCTGACAAGCAGTGGAACAAGATGAATAAATTGTGTCTTGCTTCGATACGAGGGTGTTTAGCAACTGGTAGAGTTAATTATCGACACGAGACTTGGTAGGATGTCCTGGAAAAAGCTTGAGAAGGAATACCTTGTGAAGAATTATGGCCAATAGGATACATCTTAAAAGGAATTTGTATCGCTATAACATGAAGAGAGGTGCAACCTTAACCGAGCACCTGGATTCATATAATAAACTTCATGTTGAGTTGGTTAACTACGTGTTGATGGTGGATTTTAGACAAGGGGTAAAATCGTAAAACCCCATGACCTAGTGTTACCCGCAACACATTAACTAAGAGCATTTAACTCAGGTGTAAATAATTAATAGGGGTATTTTTTAAAATACCAGTTAGGGTTTTCAACACAGAACCCTAATTCCAAAACCAAGTCGCATACTGCGCACCATGGCAACAATGCCAAACCAAGCCGTATACTGCGCACCATGGCAACCATGCCAAACCAAGCCGCATACTGCGCACCATGGCAACCATGCCAAACCAAGCCGCACTCTGCGCACCATGGCAACCATGCCAAACCAAGCCGCACTTGGCCCACGCACCATGGCAACCATGCCAAACCAAGCCGCACTCTGGCACCATGGCAACCATGCCAAACCAAGCCGCATCTGCACGCACCATAGCGCCATGGCAACCATGCAAACCAAGCCGCATATCTAGCGCACCATGGCAACCATGCCAAACCAAGCCACTGCAGCACCATGGCAACCATGCCAAACCAAGCCGCATACTGCGCACCATGGCAACCATGCCAAACCAAGCCGCACCCTGCGCACCATGGCAACAACGCCAAATTCCAAGCCGCTATGCCTTTGGCCCACGCCAAACATAGCGCCCTAGGTTTGCAAGACTTGCAACTAGGTCAACATGGCCGCACGTGGCATTGGCCTATGCCAACACGTGCCGCAAGCCATACTTCCAAGCCGCTATGCCTTTGGCCCACGCCAAACATAGCGCCCTATGTTTGCAAGACTTGCAACTAGGTCAACATGGCCGCACGTGCCATTGGCACATGCCAACACGTGCCGCAAGCCATATTTCCGAGCCGCTATGCCTTCGGCCCACGCCAAACATAGCGCCCTAGGTTTGCAAGACTTGCAACTAGGTCAACATGGCCGCACGTGCCATTGGCACATGCCAACACGTGCCGCAAGCCATATTTCCGAGCCGCTATGCCTTTGGCCCACGCCAAACATAACGCCCTAGGTTTGCAAGACTTGCAACTAGGTCAACATGGCCGCACGTGCCATTGGCACATGCCAACACGTGCCGCAAGCCATATTTCCGAGCCGCTATGCCTTTGGCCCACGCCAAACATAGCGCTCTAGGTTTGCAAGACTTGCAACTAGGTCAACATGGCCGCACGTGCCATTGGCACATGCCAACACGTGCCGCAAGCCATATTTCTAAGCGCTATGCCTTGGGCCCAAGACAAACATAGCGCCCTAGGTTTGCAAGACTTGCAACTAGGTCAACATGGCCGCACGTGCCATTGGCACATGCCAACACGTGCCGCAAGCCGATTTCTAAGCCGCTATGCCTTTGGCCCACGCTAAACATAGCGCCCTAGGTTTGCAAGACTTGCAACTGAGGTCAACATGGCCGCACGTGCCATTGGCACATGCCAACACGTGCCGCAAGCCATATTTCCGAGCCGCTATGCCTTTGGCCCACGCCAAACATAGCGCCCTAGGTTTGCAAGACTTGCAACTAGGTCAACATAGCCGCACGTGCCATTGGCACATGCCAACACGTGTGGCAAGCCATATTTCCGAGCCGCTATGCCTTTGGCCCACGCCAAACATAGCGCCCCTAGGTTTGCAAGACTTGCAACTAGGTCAACATGGCCGCACGTGCCATTGGCACATGCCAACACGTGCCGCAAGCCATATTTCTAAGCCGCTATGCCTTTGGCCCACGCTAAACATAGCTCCCTAGGTTTGCAAGACTTGCAACTAGGTCAACATGGCCGCACGTGCCATTGGCACATGCCAACACGTGTCGCGTGCCATATTTCCGAGCCGCTATGCCTTTGGCCCACGCCAATCATAGCGCCCTAGGTTTGCAAGACTTGCAACTAGGTCAACATAGCCGCACGTGCCATTGGCACATGCCAACACGTGCCGCAAGCCATATTTCCGAGCCGCTATGCCTTTGGCCCACGCCAAACATAGAGCCCTAGGTTTGCAAGACTTGCAACTAGGTCAACATGGCCGCACGTGCCATTGGCACATGCCAACACGTGCCGCAAGCCATATTTCTAAACTGCTATGCCTTTGGCCCACGACCAACATAGCGCCCTAGGTTTGCAAGACTTGCAACTAGGTCAACATGGCCGCACATGCCATTGGCACATGCCAACACGTGCCGCAAGCCATATTTCCGAGCCGCTATGCCTTTGGCCCATGCCAAACATAGCGCCCTAGGTTTGCAAGACTTGCAACTAGGTCAACATGGCCGCACGTTCCATTGGCACATGCCAACACATGTCGCAAGCCATATTTCTAAGCCGCTATGCCTTGGGCCCACGCCAAACATAGCGCCCTAGGTTTGCAAGACTTGCAACTAGGTTAGCATGGCCGCACGTGCCATTGGCACATGCCAACACGTGCCGCAAGCCATACTTCCAAGCCGCTATGCCTTTGGACCACGCCAAACATAGCGCCCTAGGCTTGCAAGAATTGCAACTAGGTCAACATGGCCGACATGCCATTGGCACATGCCAAACACATACCGGTAGCCTAACTTGCAAACCGTTCAACCTACCACCAAGGCATTCCGCACATGCCAATGGCACATGCCAAACACACACCTAACTTGCAAACCGTAACCTAACTTGCAAACCGTGCAACCTACCACCAAGGCATTCCGCACATGCCATTGGCACATGCTAAACACACACGATGGTAGCCTAACTTGCAAACCGTGCAACCTACCACCAAGGCATTCCACACATGCCAAACACACACGCCCAGTAGCCTAACTTGCAAACCGTTCAACCTACCACCAAGGCATTCGCACATGCCATTGGCACATGCCAAGCACACACGCCGGTAACCTAACTTGCAAACCGTGCAACCTACCACCAAGGCATTCCGCACATGCTATTGGCACATGCCACACGCGCCACCAGCAGCCACTTGCACTCAAGATGCAACCAACACTCAAGACATCGACACAACCGGGGATGCTTCTTTAGGGTTTTGGTTTGGCGGTCACAGCATGCAGCGTACACTACGCTCACATTAAGAAAGCGTGAAAAGGAATAAAGCGGTCAAATAAAAGAGGAAATAATGGTGAAAACGTTTTCACCCATTAAACCATGCGGTTACCACCTCCTCCCATTATTTCACCCTTTACTCTCTTCCTTCATGAGGCCAGGGTACGTTTCAATCTCGACTTGTATAAATAGGTCTTACCTATTTCCACCAGACAACAAGTCTCGGTCAGGAGAAATATACTACACTTACACTCTCAGAAAGGCAACTTTGCAAGCTCTCCCAAAAGTTTCTATCTCTTGCAAGCTTCCTAAAGCTTTCACTTTCGATACAAGTCGAGATACTACTCTCATCAACACCTTTCTTTGCTTCCCTCCCAAATCAACCCTTCTCCTCCTCTTTGTGACCGGGAAGCAAGTCCGGAACGGCCATTTCTTGGTTTAGTCAGGACTTGTACAGATCGATCTCTCGAATCTACAAAGTGCTCACGTGCAACACATTTGTTTAGGGTTTGAATCAATTTCTCACTCACCCACCGAAATTACCGAAATCAGCAGAAACGATTTTCACCCATAAACAATTGGCGACCACAGTGGGAGGATTGATCTTTTGGTTACAACATCAAGTTCTAGCTCCCATCCGCAAATTTCGCGCAAGCATGGTCGGCTATCAGGCAATCTCCACAAACATGGATCCCGCCCAAGGTCATGATAACTCCTCAATTTCTGAAAGCGGCACCACCAATGGAGAGGTCCCAAGACTGGTTGACCGATACGTGTTTAGGAGATCCACGCCAGAAACATGGACCTGATGAAGGACGCGATTACCAACATACTCGACTTCCTCATCAATCTAGTATCGGGGCCAAGTGATCCATGCTCCCCAGGAGATCAAGAGCAGGGACTAATATCCCGAATGAGCGTGCTCAAATCAACGGTTTCACACCGATCGGAAGCCAAAGGACCAGAGGCGACCATGTTGATAGAAAACTTATGTGAATTGCCGCACCTCTCCAAGGACCAGCGGATAAAAACATTCTCTACTATCAACCGAATAGCACTAAACGCATCACTAGTTCCCCGCACCCACGGAACTCCAAGGATCCCGGAAGATCCGCCAACAATATTGTTTTCACCGACGACGACATGATGGTAGAAGATGGTCACAACCGGCCTTGCATGTCACGGCTCTCGCCAAGAACATAGAGTTTCAAAGAGCGCTCATTGACACGGGTGCATCTTCCAATGTCATCACTCAAGACACTCAAAGCTGCCAAGGTGCGACCTAATGAGATCGTACTACAGCCCACTACGATGACGGATTTCGAGGGCAACCAAACTAGCACATACGGCCACATTAACTTGGAACTGGCAGTAGGGCCAATCCAACAAGCGTGAAGTTTGAAGTAATTGAAAAAGAAAACCAGACTACCACATGATACTGGAAGGCCGTGGCTGCACAATCTCAAAATCGTCCCTTCAACATACCACCAATGCCTGAAAACAAGATTGAACGGAGAAGTCGTTCGCATTTCCGCGTCTCTGTCCCCCTATGCACCCGCCATTGCGTAGAAGCACATGGGCCGAAGGAGGGTTCAAAAGGCGTGGCGACCAAGATTCATGGGTTTTGCGCTACAAAATGGACATCGCCGTAGATAGCGACAAACCGGAGATACCCGCAGAGGAGACCGTCCTTCCACCACCTCCTCATAAGGAAGACTCGCCATTCTTTTGCCACCGGGCGTAACCCGTGCCCGCACCAAGCGAGAGTACACCCTTACCGCAAGACTAAGCAAAAAGGGGAAGCTCACACATTATCACCGCTGTTAGCAATTAGCAGGGGAGACCATGGCCCGGTCTCTCCGCCCGAAGGAATGTCTTCACAATAACCAGGAGGAAGTTCCAGACGCCCCTCAGAAGCTACAAGATGGGACCGACTTAACCACCGACGAACTCGAAACTGTCAATATAGGGAATGAGGAATTTCCGCGACCCATTCCGATCAGTTCGACTCTACATCCTGCGGAACGCTCAAAGCTAGTCGACCTACTCAAAGAATATCAGGACGTCTTCGCATGGACTTATGAAGAAATGCCGGCTTGATGGAAAACTGGTCACCCACCATCTGCATGTGATACCCGGATCCAAACCAAGTCAAGCGACCTCCAAGACAATTCAGACACGATGTAGAAGAACAAATCAAGGCGGAGGTCCAAAAATTACTAGCCGCTGGATTCATCAGGCCTATTCATCATCCTACTTGGTTGGCCAATATCGTTCCCGTTAAAAAGAAGAATGGTCAGATCAGATGTTGTGTCGATTTCAGAGATTTGAACAAGTGCTGCCCCAAAGATGATTTTCCGCTACCTAACATCGACATGCTGGTAGATGCTACCAGTGGACATGGTATGTTCTCTTTCATGGATGGATATAGCGGCTACAACCAGATAAAGATGTATGAGCACGACGCAAGTAAGACTGCTTTCCGTACCCCTCTCGGAAACTTCTATTACACCGTAATGCCTTTGGTCTCAAGAACGTTGGCGCTACTTACCAACGCCATGACTACCATCTTCCACGATATGATGCACAAGCAAGTCAAGATTACGTAGATGACGTGGTGGTTAAATCAAAGACTCGAGCGGATCATCGAGAAACGCTGCGCCAAGTGTTCGAAAGATGCCGCGAATACAAGTTGAAGATGAAGCCTCTGAAATGCGCCTTTGGTGTCTCTTCGGGAAATTCTTGGGATTCCAATTGACGGCCGCAGAATAAAAGTTGATCCACCAAAATGCAAGCCATCCTCACGATGCCGCCACCACGAACCATAAAGGAGCTCCGAGTTTCATGGGCAAGGTAAACTACATTCGTCGCCGTCCATACCGGGGCTGGCATAACTCACCACTACGTTTACTCCTCTGCTAAAGAAAGGAGCGACTTCGCATGGGCTACGCCTCGACAAAAAGCGTACCGAGAAGATCCAAAGAAATACCGTCCTCTCCAGGCCATCATGAAGCCTCCTATGCGAGGGAAACCACTATGTCTCTACAGCCTTTAGCGATGCGCCGTTGGAGCTCTCCTCGCATAAGAGGACGACAAAGGAATGGAATACCCATATACTATTTCGGTCGAACGTTGAGAGACGCCGAACTCGTATACCCCAAGGCGGAAAAGGCATGTTTAGCACCGTTATTCCATCCGAGTAAGTTCAGGGCACTACCTCCTCTCCATAAAGTGGTGCTAGTATCCAAATCGGACACAGCAAAGTTTCTCCTCTCGAAACACCTTCCGATAGGAGGCCGGCTAAATGGCTCTGCGGAATTGTCGAGTTCGACATAACGTGCGTCTCCCCAAGGGCCATAAAGGGACAAGCTGTTGCGGACCAAGTGCGGCATTCCCAGTGGAAGATACCTCGGAATTACGAGAAGATCTCCCGGAGATCTTCCAGATATCTTTTTAGTCAAAGAAAAGCGTGACTCTTTTCTTCGACGGCTCTTCCACCCCTCAAAGACTAATACCGGAGGAGCGGTTGTTGTACTAGTATCTCCCGTTGGAGAAGTCTTCTCGCACTCTTCCAAGCTAGACTTTTCGCACCAATAACTCAAGTGAATACGAAGGTTTCCTCATCGGACTATCACTAGCTAAACAAGTCGGGGCCACGCGTTTGGAGATAAGAGGAGATTCCAAAATTACTCATCAACCAGGTAAACGGGATCTATGCATTGAAGGAACTAACACTGGCACCATACAGGGCTGAAGCACAAAAACTACTCAATTATTTCGCTGAAGCAACCATCACACAACGCCAAATTCCAAGCCGCTATGCCTTTGGCCCACGCCAAACATAGCGCCCTAGGTTTGCAAGACTTGCAACTAGGTCAACATGTCGCACGTGCTGATTGGCACATGCCAACACGTCCGTAAACCATACTTCCAAGCCGCTATGCCTTTGGCCCACGCATGAAACATAGTGCCCTAGTTCACAAGACTTGCAACTAGGTCAACATGGCCGCACGTGCCATTGGCACATGCCAGACGTGCCGCAAGCCATATTTCGCCGCGCCTTCGGCCCCACTAAACATAGCGCCTAGGTTTGCAAGACTTGCAACTAAGTCCCGAGTCGGCATGGCACGCACGTGCCATTGGCACATGCCAACACGTGCGCAAGCCATATTTTCGAGCCGTGCCTTTGGCCCACGCCAAACATAACGCCCTAGGTTTGCAAGACTTGCAACTAGGTCAACATGGCCGCATGTGCCATCGGAAATATGGCGATCGGAAATATGCCATCGCACGTGTCTTGCAAACAATGACGATCTGTTGAATGGATATTTTCAAACCTAGGCACGGCTCGGATATATGGCTTGTGGCACGTGTTGGCATGTGCCAATGGCACGTGGAGGTCGGTCTAATCTTGGTATTTTCCGATCGCCATATTTACGATGGCACGTGCGGCCATGTAGACCTAGTTGCAAGTCTTGCAAACCTAGGGCGCTATGTTTGGCGTGGGCCAAAGGCATAGCGGCTCGGAAATATGGCTTGCGTACGTGTTGACATGTGCCAATGGCACGTGCGGCCATGTTGACCCTAGTTGCATGTCTTGCAACCTAGGGCGCTATGTTTGGCGTGGGCCAAAGACATAGCGACAAATATGGCTTAGACACGTGTTGGCATGTGCCAATGGCACGTGCGGCCATGTTGACTAGTTGCAAGTCTTGCAAACCTAGGGCGCTATGTTTGGCGTGGGCCAAAGGCATAGCGGCTTGGAAGTATGGCTTGCGGCACGTGTTGGCATGTGCCAATGGCACGTGCGACATGTTGACCTAGTTGCAAGTCTTGCAAACCTAGGGCGCTATGTTTGGCGTGGGCCAAAGGCATAGCGGCTTGGAATTTGGCGTTGTTGCCATGGTGCGCAGGGTGCGCTTGGTTTGGCATGGTTGCCATGGTGCGCGAGTGCGGCTTGGTTTGGCATGGTTGCCATGGTGCGCGAGTGCGGCTTGGTTTGGCATGGTTGCCATGGTGCGCGATATGCGGCTTGGTTTGGCATGGTTGCCATGGTGCGCGAGTGCGGCTTGGTTTGGCATGGTTGCCATGGTGCCGGTATGCGGCTTGGTTTGGCATGGTTGCCATGGTGCGCGAGTGCGGCTTGGTTTGGCATGGTTGCCATGGTGCGCAGAGTGCGGCTTGGTTTGGCATGGTTGCCATGGTGCGCGAGTGCGGCTTGGTTTGGCATGGTTGCCATGTGGTGCGCGATATGCGGCTTGGTTTGGCATGGTTGCCATGGTGCGCGATATGCGGCTTGGTTTTGGAATTAGGGTTACGTGTTGAAAACCTAATCCGGTATTTTGAAAAAATACCCCTATTAATTATTTACACCGAGTTAAATGCTCTTAGTTAATGTGGTTGCGGGTAACACTAGGTCATGGGGTTTTACGATTTACCCCTTGTCTAAAATCCACCATCAACATTAAGTCCCCCGCTTAGCTCGGAGCAGGGGCTTTGTTGCAAGGTAAGCATAAGATGGTTACAAACTATCAACAACAAACCGTAAAGAAAATTGAAGGAGGCTTGTCCGACCTTTTATAAATAGGATTTGAATCTTTGCCTCGTAGTTTTGCACAAATCGGGAGGCTGGCACAATTGGTAGGCCCGGTGCGGCTTGGGCAACGTTGGGAAGTTGGCGCAATTGGTGGGGCGGTATAATCTTGGAAACCATGCTTGCAGGCGTGTCTTGGCGACCATTGGGAGGTCGGTCTAATCTTGGAAACCATGCTTGCGGGCGTGACTTGGTTGGGAGCTCGGTCTAATCTTGGAAACCATGCTTGCGGGCGTGACTTGGGCGACCATTGGGAGGTCGGTCTAATCTTGGAAACCATGCTTGCAGGCGACTTGGGCGGCATTGGGAAGTCGGTCTAATCTTGGAAACCATGCTTGCAGGCGTGACTTGGGCGGCATTGGGAAGTCGGTCTAATCTTGGAAACCATGCTTGCGGCGTGACTTGGGCGACCGTTGGGAGGTAGGCGCAATTGGTGGGCTTAGGTCCAATCTTGGAAACTATGCTTGCGACGTGACTTGGGCGGCATTGGGAAGTCGGCGCGATTGGTGGGGCGAGTCCAACTTGGAAACCATGCTTGCGGGGCGTGACTTGAAATGGCGTGTCTTTGGCTAACGAGTGTGCTAGATGGTGAGACCGATGTAAACAAGGAGGGAGTTTCTTCCGATAGCAAAGTTTTCTTATCTTGCTTTCCTTCACGTCTTGCTTGATTAGGGCATTATTCATGCTAAAATCACGGAAGCGTTATGTCTCTCATTGCTTCCTTTCCCTTTTTAAGGTTCCGTATTCATATCCAAAAATAATAGCGTCGTCTCCTCGTTTGAGAAAAGATTCTTCTTGTTGGATTTCTCTCTTTGTCATGTCGCGCAGATTCGAGTCATCTTCTAACCCGATCGGAGTTCTCCTGATGAGGGCGCGAGGTGGATTCTTGCATGAGCGTCCCACAAATGTTATTCTCGTTAAGAAAATCATACTGGGTATGTTTTCTTCTTTTTGCGGATTGACACACTTTAATGCTTGTTGTGTAAATGGGGAGAATTTCCTTGTGCGAGAGATATCTGTTGGAGCATGCGTCACCGTTATCGACAAGGATGACCTAGTTGTTCCTCTTCCTTGGTCCGACCTTGTTGATTTACATATTTGGAGAATGCTTGATTTAGGGCTCTCTTGTCATGAATACCCTTCTGCAGGGTTCATCGTTTGGGACTCGTATGAGGTGTCTCTCCTCCAATTATCGGAATGTTGGTGGTTTCTTGGTGCGGAAAGAATTCGTAGACCTTTATACGAGGATATGGAAAACGTATGGCCATATTGCTACCGAGGAACGTGGTGAAGTGTTGTTCGTCCGCTTTGGTTTCCGTAGTGAGCGTCTTCTCGCCAATGATTGTTGAGATGGAGAATGTGTCCATTCATCTTTGTTGTGGAGTCGACCATTCAAAAGTGGGAGAACATGGTGTCTACTGCGAATCTTTGGAATTTAACGTTAGTTGTTTGCGCACCGCCTCAATATTGTGAAGGTTGACGAGGCTTGGTATTCTTCTTGGTGTGATTCACCGCCACGAAAGCCATCTTTGGAAGAAGAGGAAATTTTGGCCTGGGAGTCTCGGAAGATTGAGAGTTAACTCGAGATTTGAAGAGTAGGGTAAGAAAGATATCATTGCCGATTGAAGATGATATTTTGTAGGGATTATAATTTACTAGATGGGCTTTTCTGATTTGCATTATGAGATTCGAAGGCTCCCCTTTCTCTCTTTTTTTTTTTTGAAGAAAATAAAGAGATTTTGTTAATCCATTGGCTTTGTATTGAAATTCGATAACTGGTAAGAAAGAAAGTAAAAGCGGAGAAAATTCCTGGACGTTCACACTTTTGATGTAGCATGTTGCGGGGAATGATTAGGCGTAGTACGCCTTTAGCCATTTTCCAGATAATTGTCTCTAGCTTTCCCCGTCTTCTTTGATGATCTTGTAGTAACCGCTTGTTATATGCTTTAGTGATTATGTACGGCCCTTCCCATTTGGGAGAAAACTTTGGTCCGATGCCTCTTCTTTGGATGTGTTTGGCGGTTTTAGACCAGATCTCCTTCCTTGAAAACCATGGGTTTTACATGAGGTCATTTATGATATTTGCTGTTCCTCCGTCTTTTGGAGTCTAGAGTATCCGTTCATGACCTCCGGCATTGAGTGATTCGGCTTAGTTCCAGGGTCCGCGGAATTCTCGGGGATGGGATCTTGATTTTACCACGGAGGATTGCGTCTCGTAAAATAGACGAGGGGAGTAGAGGAGACACGCGTGGAGCTTCTAGGAGATGTTACGTACGCCCGAGAGCCATTGGCAATTGCTCATGCCCGGTTGCAGGATTGTCATGTCTTGTCAGTGAGGATTCGGATCGAGTCTTGTTGGTACTTTCGGCTTGCCCATTTCCTGAGGATAATAGATGGTATAGAAGACTTGTTTGATTCCGTACCTCTCGAGTAGTTCTGTGACTTGCTTGTTAGCGAAAGGTGTGCCGTTGTCGGTGATGATGTGTTTAGGTACGCCAAACGGGCAGATGATGTGCTCCTTGATGAATGTCGCGATTGTGGCTCCAGAGTGGTTCCTTTCGGCGGGACTGCCTCAACCCACTTGGTAAAGTACTCGAGTCGCGGTTATTATGTACTCATCTGTTTTGAGGATGGGGGGTTGATCTTCCCGATGATGTCGAGGCCCTGACTATAAAAGGCCCACGGGACTACTTATTCGTGCAAGGGTGTTGGAGCGTGTGGATGAGGTTTCATGAATACGGCATTCTCGGCATTTTACGAACAGAAGGTAGCACGCGTCGTCTTCCATGGTCGGCCGATGAGTACCTTTTGTGTATCTCACCGGGAATAATTTCGTTTTCCTTGGTGTTCGCCTTTGTGCATTTCTCTTAACATATTTGGGACCTCTGTGTCATCAAAACACCTTAGTAGACCTCCCCCAAAACTCTTAGATATAAAACCCCATCATGGAACACGAACCTTTTGGACTTACTGTCTTAGTTTGGACGCATCCTCTTTGTTAGTAGGAAGAATGCTATCGCGAAGGAAAGTGATGTCTTTGCTCCCGCCGATCCCAATATGGCTGATGTTGAGGATTTCGCGGCGACATGGGGCGCCTCGCAATTTGGACACGCCTGAGCAATCGGGATTGGGTATCCATCTCTCGCCGTAGTATCCAAGTCGTTGTAAATGACGGTAGAGGGTT
>JAJJWW010008015.1:0-25679 GCA_023531295.1 Papaver armeniacum | reverse complement strand
ACAAGTTATGAAGTAAGAGGGCGATGTTTGTACCCCTAATATTCTTCACAAATAAATGGGCTAACTTAGGCCTCCAAACCCTTGCTAGTGGCTAAGGAGTGTTCATTGGGCCAAAAGGTGCTTCCCTAGTTTACCCAAAAATGGCTAACTAGGCCTAACAAACACCCCATGTACAAGCCCATGGGCTAAAAAGTTTCACAACACAAGCGTTCCACATCACCACCGACACGTCATCAGAGGTGCCACGTCACCAACGTGCCACGTCGCAAAAGCAGGTGTCACGCAGCCAGCGGCGACGTGGCAGTGCCCGCGTCGGCCTGACGATGACGTGGCATGTGCCATGTCGGCCTGAAGACCAGCCCTAAACGTGCACGTCATGACCGATGACGTGGCGGTGACGTGGCAAATGCCACATCGGCAAATAACTGTCACGTCAGCATGGAGATGACGCGGCAGTCTCCACGTCAGCAGACGGGATGACGCAGCGGGTGCCACGAAGTTGCCACGTCAGCAGGAGAGGTGACGTGGCAGGTGCCCGTCGGACGTAGAGCGCCATGTCACCAACATCCGTCGTCGGCCCAAGTCGGCCGATCGAGACCTACTGATTAACGTCAATTAATCGGAGTATTTTACCTTACAAACAAAGTCTTTGGCGGTCTTGCCAGCCAGCTATTTGTTGGGTATTTGGAATTGCCTAAGCGACATCATTTTCAACAACGGGACGGCGAGCTTTACGAATCTTATAGAAAAATATAAAAACCCAAACTTTTAGAATGTAAAAACTTGGACTCTTTGTGAGGGGTCTCTCTAGATCAAGTAATTGCTAACCGGGATTCTTTTCTTTTTGTATCGTAGGTCTCTTTGCTTGGGATTTTTCTAAGAAGTTTAGGTTCTGTTGAGTTTGGGGAGGTTGAGCACACATTCCTCTTCCTTTGGGTTGTGTCAGATATCCTTTCTCGACTTACTATTAAGTAAGCTTTTTCAATATATAACTTTTGCCGAGTAAAAAAAAAAAGGAAACGATAGACCCAACATGCATACAGCAAAACAGATGAGAAAAAAGACAGCTCAGCTATTGCAAATTTGCAAAGCAAACAAAACAACTCTTGTGGTTGCAGGTGGCACATAATAAAACAGCTATGTACTTGAGTCAATTTAGTGAGTGATATTGCCAGCAATTTTTTTGTGTTAGAATCAATCATTTTTTTTTACTCAAATACCAAAAGTGAAAAAAGCTGGTTCAGAAATGGATTCGCAGCAAATTTGTTCATGGGTTACTAGCTATCTTTTTTTTTTTTATAAGCAAAACAGATAAGAGAGTTACACAGCGACAGTCGTTCCTTCCCTGTAGTCGCCACAAAGTGCAGGGAGGAGCCAGGTTGGTGGGATAACCCAAGCCATATGGGTCATGTTATTTTTTCCCAACTGAGCTAATTCATGGGCCGCCCCATTACAGATTCGGTTAACAAATCTAAAAGATACTAATCGAAAATTGAGAATTAGGTATTTTATATCTTGATACAGATAATGAGTTCTCAAATCTCCTAGGAAGTTCTTCATGTTAATCTTCTCAATCACTTCTGCAGCGTCGGCTTCAATAATGATCTTATCAATCTTCATTCCTTTTGCAGCTATCAACGCTTCTCTGATTCCCCACACTTCAGCTTCTTCCGCCGAGAGACACTTCAAATTCTTTGATTCTGCGTAGACCAAACTGTGAGATGAATCTCTTATTAAGAAACTCAATCCCCCAATTTCAGAGTTAGGGTTCCAAGCACCATCAGTATTTATTTTAAACCAATTTCTAGGAGAAGCAATCCAAGGAGTACTAGAGATTGATTGATTTTGTATTATTGCAGAGATCCGACTGATGATTGGAGTTTTGGGCATGTTCAACATCATAGCTTTGGCTCTTGACAAGGTAGCCAGTGGTTTTTCATACTTATCATTGTGCACTATATCATTTCGACTTTCTCAAATTGACCACAAGACTGCAGCAATCAAAGGGAACTGCTCAGCCCTTGAAGTTAAATCTTGATATGATACAATTGCAGCCAATATCTGGTCCATTGCATTAAGGTAAAATCCTGGAACTGATTGCTTTGAATGTTTATGAGCTGCGATACTCTAGATAACTTTTTGCAAGTGACTAGAGCATGCATTGTTGATTCAGTCTTCATTCTGCATTTAGGGCAAATAAAGTCAGATATATGAATTCTATGGTGGAGTATTTCTCTCACTGGCAAAGAACATTTGAGTGCCTTCCAAATGAAAAGTTGAATCCTTGCAGGAACTTTTAGTTTCCAAATCGCACTCCATAAATCAGAATTAGATTCATCCCCTCTCACACTTAGGGTAGAATAAGCAGACTTTGTAGAGAAAACCCCATCTTTAGATGGAGTCCAAATTCTTCTATAAATAGAAGGTTCAAGGCTAAGTGGAATTTTTTCAATCTTTTCCTTCGAGTCTTGATCAAAAAAATCACTTAGCTTTGCTGCATCCCATGTTCTTGTCTCCTGGTTAATAATATCATGAACTTTTAGATTTTTATCAGGGACAGAGTTTACTCTTGGTGTAGCAACCCCTTTCCCTGGAATCCAGTTGTCACACCATGGGTCTATGAAATTTCCTTCCCCCCACCACCCATGTAATGAAGGTTTTATCTTATTCATTGTATTATGTAGGCATTTCCATGCCCAAGACGCGTTATCGGGACAATTAGAATTCAATATGTCGCAGTTTGCAAAGTATTTAGCTTTTAGAACTTGTGCTAGGAGGGATGATGGATTCTCAACCAACCTCCACACACTTCTAGCCATCATAGCCAAATTATTGATTTCACTTATTCTAAAACCTAAACCACCTTCTTTTTTTTTGTTTTCCAGATACTCTCCCAAGCTATGATGTGCATCTTTATCTTGTTTGATCTTGGATCCTCCCCCCCACCAGTAATTGTTCAGGTGAGAATCAATTTTATGACACATACTTTTAGGTATCAAGAAAGTGGCCATTTGGTAAAGTGACATTGCTTGTCCTACATGCTTTACCAAGGTAGTTCTACCTGCCTGGGCTAAAAATTGTGTAAACCAGTTATTCACTCTTTTCTCAACAGCGCTTAGAAGGGAGAGATGAGTTTGGGTCTTAGACTTTAAAATATTTATTGGAACTCCCAAATATTTCTCCCCCAGATTGAGATTGGTGATGTTTAAGATTTTAGCTAACATTTTTTTGTGCCTTGGGTGAACTTTAGGACTAAAGAACAATCCTGACTTGTTAAAATTGATCTCTTGACCACTGGCTTTGCAATACTTATGCAGGTAATCTTTAGTAGCATGGAAATCAGGTATTGTAGCCTTAGTGAATAGGGGGCTATCATCTGCAAACAAAAGGTGACTGATGGATGGAGCAGACTTGACACATTTTATGCCATGTACCAGGTTAGTCACTTCTAAATAATTTATATAAGAAGATAGGGCTTCTGGACAAATAATATACAGGTAAGGTGACATGGGATCCCCTTGCCTTAACCCTCTTTCAGGTTGAAATTTTCCTATTGGACTACC
The DNA here is from genome assembly GCA_023531295.1 of Papaver armeniacum. NCBI lineage: Eukaryota > Viridiplantae > Streptophyta > Magnoliopsida > Ranunculales > Papaveraceae > Papaver > Papaver armeniacum. Next base: position 22,116 of record JAJJWW010008015.1, on the reverse strand, counting down.
ATTTAGAAGAATAGAATAGGATACTGAACTTAGACAGTTCATTATGAGTCTAATCCATTTTTGGTTGAACCCCAACTTAGCCATTACTTTGGCCAGGAAGGACCATTCCAATTTGTCATATGCCTTAGACATATCTAGCTTGATAGCAACACTTCCAGTTTTCCTTTTATTCTTTTTGATAGAATCTATTAGCTCATGAGCTAGAATTACATTGTCAGCAATTTGCCTTTTTGGAATAAAAGCACTCTGATTGGTAGATATAATTCTATCCATTAGTGGCTTCATTCGATTAGCAAGTGTTTTTGAGATTACTTTGTAAACAAAGTTGCATAGCCCAATGGGCCTAAATTGCTCAGCCGAATCTGCCATAGGGCTCTTTGGTATCAGTGCTATATTAGTGTGATTGAACTGAGATAGTAGGTGCTCAGATTCAAAAAATTGTTTAGCCATTTGAATGACACTTTCACCCACAATTTCCCAATAGTTATGGAAAAAAGCTCCAGTGAATCCATCTGGCCCTGGTGCTTTTTTTGCACCCATTTGGAAGGCTGCGATTTTTATCTCTTCATCTGACAGAGGAGAATCCAGGATGGTATTATCCAGATTAGATAATTTTGGTTTAATAGTATCCACAATGATATCCTGATCAACTGGATCAGAGGTTTTATAGAGTTGTTGGAAATATGAAATGAATTCATATCCAATAGCTTCCCTTGTAGTTAGCCAAGTTCCATTTCTAGCTTTTAGCCAAGAAATGTTATTCCTTTTCCTACGAAACATTGTGCATTTGTGGAAGTATGGCATGTTCTTATCACCTTCGTTTAGCCATAACTCCCGAGACTTATCTTTCCACAAGATTTCTTCCAAAGAATACAAGTAAGATAACTTATCAGTTAATTCAGCGATCTTCCTTGTATCCCCTGGATTGTTTGTTTGTACAATCTGAATATCAGATTTAGTATCCTGTAGAGAGACGCTTATATTGCCAAATGAAATTTTGTTCCATAGTCTAAGTTTAAACTTTGCATGATTCAATTTTTGCTTAAGTTGAAAAGCTTTAGAGCCTCTAACTTCCAGTGACCAAGCTTTTTCGATGACAGTTTTGCAGGATTGATCTTTTGTCCACATAGACATGAAGTGGAAAGGTTTCTGCAGGTTCTCAGCCCCAGGATTTAGAGATACTAGGATGGGTGCATGGTCAGAGCTAATACGCGGGAAATGGAGAGTATGAGAATGTGGAAAAAAATCTTCCCATAATCCATTAACTAGAGCTCGATCAATACGCTCCATAACTAGATTTTCCCCTACTTGTTTGTTCGTCCAAGTAAAATCTGGACCTGAGAATGGTAAGTCTCTCAAATCCCACTTAATCATAAGATTTTCCAGATTTTGAGTATCATGTTCAGTGACTGGTCTTTTCCCCCATTTATCTTGAGGATGTAAAATGCAATTCAGATCTCCCACAACTATTGTAGGAACAGATTGATCAAATGGCTGTGCCATAATAGCTTCCCAGCTGTTTTGGCTTATTTTTTCTACCAACACTGCATATTCGTTCGGATGACTTGACCACTGTATCTAAATGTTTCTTTTTACCCTAGTTACTTCGAACCATTTTGGCCATCGACAGATGCAACACTGAAACACTTTGATCTTATTAAAAAGAAGGCGTCCAATTCATATATTGTTCCATTGGATTGGACATTGTCACGATGTTATGGAATATAGAGTGAAAGGAGAACGCTTATAACAGTTTAATTAAACGAATGTCTTGCATCGCAAATTTTAAAAAGCAGATCATGAGACGGCATTTCATCACCCGAGTCTGAAACGTGTCGTATCAATTTCCTCACCGAGAGCAACTCGGTCCAACTCGTCAATAACATCATCCCATGGAGTACGAACCCTGCGTGGACGGACCGTATATCTCTTTGAATTTTCTCCCATAGCTTCCAACGATGCGAATGTATTTATGTGAGCAATTGCTTCAACATGTTCAAAATAATCGGTTGATGCTTCATTGGAAATCATCTTCATAGATGATGTTTTCGTGTCATAACAATAAAGCACGGATTCAGCATATAGGAATATGATTTCTCCCTTGTTTGTAAGTAAAATAGGCTGAAAGTTCCTTTCGCGAGAACCTACAACAGCTTCGTAATCTATATCACACTCCATGCACCAGGTCTCACTACTTCTCATCAAGGACCAGATTTCTACATGTAATTTTTTCCATATAAAGACACAAATGCCTTCCAAGTGCTACAAGTCCATATCTATCTTCATGCTGAAGGTTTTGCATGCAAGGGGGGACGGGCAGCAACCGAAACTCTTCCATAGCCAAATCAAAGGCCACAACCTTTTTGTCCGATATCCAATAAATAGCATCATTTACATAGGCACCCTTTCTCGACATATCCAGGCGATAGGGAATTTTACCTACCGCTCGCCACCCACAACCACTACCAAGCGTGTATACTTGGACATTTCCTACCCTATATTCGAGGTAATGGATTCTAACAACCTTGTACTCATTGGTTGACCTAACATACCCAAATCCACATGCCATACGATTATACATGCAAACCCCTAGTTCTGGGCCTTCTCCCTCTCTACGGAAACGATTAGGAGCAAGGTCTTCTTCTTCCTTTACAACTAGTTGAGGAAGATAAACATATTCTCTGGTAAGGGGATTACAAATATAAATCGGATCTAGAATTAAATGGTGGTGTTGATATGCACAAACTAAACCATTGCACGAGCCAACTAAGTGATCAAATAAAAATTCGTTGTGCATAGGAGGATGATAGATCCTTTTCAGGTTTTGACTATAGATGTATTTTTCATCAAGGCTATCACTTACATTCCTTCCATTGAAAAGCAAACTTGTTGCCTCGTTGGGATCATCAATGCGACAAGCAAAAAAGAGACATGGCTCCACCTTAGCAGTTAGATTATCATTGCCATCGTCGCCATCATGGAGATGTATAAGCTGGCGACTGAGGTGCGTATTAGCAAAGTTACTCCCCCGGATGAGAGCTACCCATTTCTTACAAACCAATTTGCACTCTAAAACAGATTCGGCTGGAATCCAAGAAAGTATTTCTCCTACAATATCTGCGGGAAGAGACTCCATAGATGCTCGTTGAACTAATAACAAAAATCAAAAACCAAAAAGTAAGAAAATCTAGCCAGTTTCATACGATGACCTTGTTATTACTTATATAGGCTTCATGGATTCTTAAAACAACACCGAGACTGAAAAACAGAAATCATCCAAACTAGGAAAACAAAGCTGAACTGGAAAAGTAAATCACCTAGTTTACTAAAAGATTATGTAACCTTGAAGTGTCATTATAAAGTTAAGACGTGGAAAGATTAACACGTGTCATTATAACAAAGTTTACACGTGGCAAAGATTAACACGTGTCATTATAAAGTAATGACAGAGGTGTTGCTTTGTAAAAGAAACGGTGGACCAGGCTCCTATCCAAGCCTAGCCAGTCGGGCTGTCCAAACTTCCAGGCCCGACACACCAACAACAAACACGCTGCCACTGGAAGAGGACCTGCTTGTTTTTTCTTCTTTTTCTCCCCGATGGTTTTTGATTTTTCCGGGTCTTAAAATGTCTAATAATGTTGACATGAAAATTAGAAACGTGGATTCCTCTTTATATGCCCCAAAAATAATGTTGACATGAAAATTAGCAAGAGAGCAGTATTTTTTTTTTTGTAGAAAATGAAATCTTTTTGAGATATTAATTCAATTGATCTTTTATTCTTTTTTTTTTTTTTTTTTTTGACAAAAAAGGGCAAAATTTATAAAAGAAGAGAGGCATAGTCACTAGAAAAGTGACTAAGTTCTCAGATTACATAGATGTATCAAAGATAGCATCCCAATTACAAAGAATGTGGATAAAGAAAAACCCGTAAAAATATCTCTGTTTCTTGTCCAAGCAATAACACCGCTTTGACTTCCGTGATCAGTTATTCGCACTCCTGTGAAAATTATTATGAAGCTTGTTATTTCTTTCGTTCCACACACTCCACCAAATAGCAAGCTGTCAAAACCCCCATATCCTTTTAACTCTATTCTTGCTCTTTTTATTATTCCATTCCCATAAGGTTCGCTTTACATCACTACCAAACACCCAAGTAAAACCAAAGCTATTCAGAAAGTACGACCAAACCTCAGAAGTAACCCTGCAATGAATGAATAAATGGGGATTGCTTTCTGTGTGTTGGTTACAAAGTAGACAATCGGCATTACTTGGACTATTCTGCATTGTATAAGTAATCCAACGTTGGTGCACCATTGTAGCACAGCGTCCAAACCAAGAAGCAAACTTTCAGTGGTACCTTAGGGTTCCATAACTGCTTATCCGGAAACGAAAGAAAACCATCAGTTTCCAGTGCCGAATAAGCAGTAGAAACTGAAAAGCCTTTTCCGTACCCATAACTCCAACATCTGTTATCTGGCAATAAACTATCATCAGACAAGCTAAAATTTGGTTCACCAATAACCTGCAACAATTGAATCACCTCAAGCAATTCACTTTCATTCAAAGCTCTCGCAAACTTCAAATCCCAAGCTCTTTCTGTCGTCAACATATCTCTTACCAAAGCATTTTTATTTTTAGAAAGCTTAAAGAGTGCAGGAAAACTCAATCTCAGAGATTGTTCTCCCACCCAAACATCCTTCCAAAAATAAATTCCACTGCCGTCACCTAGCACTAATCTAGTGCCTGACTCAACAAAGCTTTTAGATTTCAATATGCCTGTCCACAAACTAAAACATACTTGACACATTCGTTTGATTAGGAAAAAGAGAGCATTGGTATCACCTCCAAACTTTTGATTGATGATCTTCCTCCACAAAGATTGCTTCTCACTTCCATATCTCCAAATCCACTTTGCGTGCAAAGCTTTATTGAACAATCGCAGCTTCCTTATCCCAACACCTCCCCTGCATTTTGGCAGATTCACCTTAGACCAACCAACCCAGCTTTTTTTCTTCACGGTATTACTGGAACCCCATAGGAAATTCCTCATAATTCTTTCCATTTCCTTGGCCACACTCACAGGTAATTGAAACAAGGAAAGATAGTAGACCGGAAGACTCGCCAGGACACTTTGTATCATAATTAGTCTTTGTCCTTTAGACAAATATGTTCTTTTCCAACCTGCCAATTTCTTATGAAAATTTTGAATGATCTCAGCCCAAACAACTTTGCATTTAGATTTACTTCCGAGAGGAATTCCTAGATAATTTAGAGGCAGTTGAGAAAGGGAACACCCAAACAAATCAGCACACATTTCACCATTATGCAATTGACCAAGTCCTACTATCGTACTCTTTCTAAAGTTTACTCTTAAACCAGAAACAGATTCAAAAGCCAGCAGAATATTCTTCAAATACCGAACTTATAACTCATTATCATCAAGAAACACAATTAAATCATCCGCAAAATGAGGAGCTACCTTGAAACCGGAAATAAGATTTTGAGATGCTGCAGATTTGAACATTAGCGCTAGAACTTCTGCAACTAGGATGAAAAGAAATGGCGATAAAGGATCACCTTGCCTGATCCCTTTTTGGCTTCTAAATAAATTAGACGCTTCACCCTTGATAAGAACCGAAAACCTAGGAGTAGAAATACACCATATCGATCCGACTTCTCCATTTAAAACCAAAACCAAATTTAGCCAGAGTATTGTCCACACAACCCCAATTAACATTGTCGAAGGCCTTTTCAAAGTCGACTTTGCAAATAATACCCGTAAGCTGCTGTCTTAATCTCGAATCAATAAGTTCAGAAGCTATAAGAATCCCATCATGAATTTGCCTACCCTGCACAAAAGCACCTTGAACATCTGAGATAATTGAAGGCATTACATTCTTCATTCTTTCTGCTAGAACCTTAGAGATAATTTTGTAGACACTACCAATCAGACTTATAGGTCTAAAATTGGTTAAAGAGACTGCACCATTGCACTTAGGGATTAATGTGATATTGGTACAGTTAATTCTCCAATTCAGAGAACAAGAGTCTTCAAATTCTTTCACCACCAACATTAAGTCATCTTTAATGACTTCCCAAGCGTGCTTATAGAACTCTAAAGTGAAACCGTCAGGCCCTGGACTTTTATTTACTCCAAAATGATCCACAACATGTTTTACTTCCTCCACAGTAAACGGCTTTTCAAGATTAATACTTTCCGAAACAGAAATAGATGGCATATCCAAGTGGCTGAAATCAGGTCTCGATTTATGTTCATCAGTAAACAAAGAAGTATAAATTTTTTGAGTTTCCTCGAGAATTTTCTTTTTATCATAACACAAATCACCATCAATCTTTAAACAGTTTATACTATTATTCTTATATTTGAATGAGGCAATTTGGTGAAGATAACTAGAGTTCATTTCACCATGCATCTTTAATCCATCAATCTTTTATTCTTTTTCAATATTTTGAAAAGTCATTCACCAAGCTACAAGCTTATTTGTGGTCTTGAGAGACAGATTCGTGGTCGGAAAGAGGTGGGACAAACCCTGATATTCATCCACAGGAGACTAACCATGGATGTTCAATATTTATACCATGAAGAACGAGAGTAGAATGGATAATGGAAATCCAAAACAATGTGATGGTCGTGCATTCACCTAAGTCCATGTTGGCCTATCTAAATTAGTGGTCACTGAGAAAGCATTGGATTGGACAAACTGCTGCCAGAGATAAAACAACAACGCTACCTTTGCCATCCCCCGATAATATTATTATTTCTGAGCCACCTACTTTTCTTATATCTGCAACCACACTTGTACCAGTATTGCTTTCAGAATCCTTTAAGCCCATATCAACTCGTTCTTTAATATGTGTTTCACCTGCAGTGTGCACAAATGTTTAGAAATAACACAAACAAACTAATTTTTGATTGCAAGAAAACACAGAGCAATTTTATGACATATTAAACCAGAAACAACAGATAACCAATAAGTAAAAGAAAACTAGCAAGCGCCTAATCTGCCTTGCAGTTATTTATATATACACAAAGAACCATTCAACAACCGTTCATTTATATACACAAGCTTATTTCCCTCTGAAATCAGTTTTGACATCTAACAAGACTAGGTTCATTCAAATGTATCAAAGTTCCATCACTACTTGGACACCAGTGTCCTGATCCTTTCACCTTTTTGTGTAACGTTACACTTTCTTTACAACAATTTCTTTTGGATCATGAGAGGAATAGCCTATATGATGATCACCTGAGTCTGAAACTGGTCGTATCAATTTCCTCACCAAGAGCAACTTGGTCCAACTTATCAATAACATCATCCCTTGAGAACTAGCATTGTATGTCTTTGAATTTTCTCCTATTGCTTCCAATGATGCAAAGGTATTTACGTGAGCAATCGCTTCGACATCTTCAAAATAATCATCTGTTATTGGATCGTCGGAAATTATCTTCCAAAATGTTGTTTTTGGATCATAACAATATAGAACTGAACCATCATATAAGAATATGATTTCTCCATTCTTTCCAAGTAGAATCGGCTTAAACTTGCGTTGACGAGAACCTACCACAGCTTCGTAATCTATATCGAACTCCATGCGCCAGGTATCCTTTGAGGCGCTACTTCTCATCAACGACCAGATCTCCACACGTGATCGATCATCCACATAAAGACACAAATGCCTTCCAAGTGCTACAAGCCCACATCTGTCTTTGCTCCGACGGTTCTGCAAACACAGAGGGACGGGTAGCAACCGAAACTCTTCCTTAGCCAAGTCGAAGGCCAAGACTTTGTTGTACGAAGTCCAATAAATAGTATCGTTTGCATAGATACCCGTAGCCTTCATCCCGTTATCCAGTCTATAGGAAATTTTACCGGCTGCTCTCCACCCACAACCACTGCCAAGTGTGTATACTTCGACATTTCCTACCCTAAACTCGAGGTAATGGATCCTAACAACTTTGTACTCATTAGTGGACCTAAGATACCCAAATCCGCATGCTGTACTATTACGCATATCAACCTCTTCCCCCTCTATACAAATATAATCAGGATCAGCGTTTTCTTTTTTCACAACTAGTTGAGGAAGACAAACATATTCTCTGGTAAGGGGATTACAAATGTAAATGGGATCTAAAACCAAATGGTGTTTCTGAAATGTGCAAACCAAACCATTGCAGGAGCCAACTAAGTGATTCCATAGAGGTTCATTGTGCATACGAGGATGATAAATCCTTTTCACATTTTGAACGTAAATGTATTTCTTATCACCTAGTTGTCCTCCATGGTAAAGTAAAGTTTTGAAGTCGTCGGGATCGTCAATACGACAAGCAAAAAACAGACATGGCTCCACCCTAGCAGCTAGATTATCATCATCATCTTCGCCATCATGAATATGTATAAGCTGGCGACTGAGGTGCATATTAGCAAAGTTACTTCCGCGGATGACAGTTACCCACTTCTTACAAACCAATTTGCACTCTAAAACAGATTCCGCTGGAACCCGAGAAAGTATTTCTTGTACAATATCCGAGGGAAGAGACTCCATTGACGATCCTTGAACTAATAACAAAAATCAAAAACCAAAACGTAAGAAAATCTAGCTAGTTTCAGAATAAAAACTGTGGCGGATGTGCTTTTCTACAATGCTAGACCTTGTTATTATTTATAGGCTCCAATGATTCCTAAAACAACACCGAGACTGAAAAACAGAAATCATCCAAACTAGGAAAACAAAACAGAAATCACCAGAGCAAGATGCAGAAACGTTGAAGCAGGTACTGAGGAAGAGCTAGAGGATGAGGCAGCTTCGATGACAATCTAATGGGCACATCAGCTAAACCACTAGCAGGTCGAAGTTGAAGATGACAATGCGAAAGTCCTTGAAGCTGTTCAGATCCGGCTAGGAAAGGCAAGGAAAAACATTCAGGAGCTACATGAAGGAAGGAACAAAAAATTTAATTTATGTATTAAGAATCTTAAGGAACTCAGTTTAGTTCCAAAGGCTGAAAACTTCATGGCAAGAAAGCTAGCCGAAAAATGTCTTGAGCATAAACTCAGTTCGCAGTGGGACGAACCACTCATTAACTCTTTTTTTGGTAAAGCTCCTACAGGATGGTATATCCAGGGTTAAGCCTGGTTTATTTATTAAAAAAAAAAAAAATCATGGCATGTGGTGAATATAGTATCGTACGAGCAAATATAGTATTGGAGTCATTGTTTAGATCTATAGTTTTGGATTGTAGAAACTGAAATTAAAAATTCGGGACGCGTGAAGAAATTCAGTAGAGAAGAAGAAAAGAAATTGAAGAAGAAATATAATTTTTGAAAATATGGGTTTGGGAGTAATTTTTTCCCCAAAAATGGGGGCGCGCCTGAAGTTTTCTGCTTGTGGGTTTCTCAGTGGAAAAATCCGTGAGAATGGGTCTCACTGTAGTTTTCACTTTTCTTTTGTATGAACCAGGTGACCCGGCCGGGTTGACTCGTGATCCAGCCGTACCAGTACTGTTTCAATGGGTCGAATCAGTAAAGGGAAAAAAACGAATGCAAATTGATTTTTGAGTTATAGAAACAAACATCCAGTCTTGAATCAGAAAATAACTATCTCACACTTTGATTTCTTGAATGATTTATTAGTGATCTGTTTGTTTTGAGGAGAGTAATCTTTTCAACTTCAAGAGCTCCAATAAGCCTGCGTTGGTTAACTGTTCGGTAATGAAAAACACTAAGAACCTTTACTAATAATACATTGATCACTTTATTGTTGTTTCCTGGACTCTCAATAAATCTTTGATTTCTATTATTGTTGCGGCACTCTAAGCAAATCTCGATGTGATCAATAAGAAATGGTTAGGTTGGAATACGGAGGAGATGTAGCCGGGGAAAGAAGACGCGATGCTTTAAAAGGTTAGGGCTTGAGTCGCGAAAAATGTAGAAAGTTAGAATAGTAAGGGCAAATAACGAGTGAGAAATGTGAGGTATTTTAAGTCTTGGTCCCTGAATACACTTATTTTAGTTCATATCTTGCTAAATAATTTATTTTCTATTGACCGGGTTTCAAGGTTGAACCACTAGTTAAACCAATAACCCTTGATCGATAATTTTCGGTTCGGCGTCCGGGCAGTTTTCAAAGACACTGGTTTCACCGGATGGTTACAACCACCTCACGAGCGATACATGGTACTTATCATTTTCATACAGTAATGTTCAGGCGGTAAGCACATTGCGGTATCGCCGTCGTCATTCCACTATATACTACCAGCGCCACGACTGGCGCAGCAGAAATTTCGTATCAAAATTAAAAGAATGTCGTGCTATTATGTCACGGGTTATTCACTACAATTTAAATAAACACAGGTTATTCACTACAGTTTAAATAAACAAATTGGTCGCATCGGTCTTTGGGGATTATAAATTTTATTTTACAGTCCCATTAAAACGGTGTTTCGTTTTTTTTGGGTCAGCCCTCCTAACCGTGGCAGCGGTGTTTTAGTTGGATAGGAAAAATATAGAAACAGTGATTGCAGGAAATCCTACAACACACCCCTTATAATAATTTCTAGATCTAAACTTATTAATTATCTAAATCTCAAATATAAGTACTAGAAATATAAAGAGACACAAGGATTTTTTACATGGTTCGATCAATGTGATCTACATCCACGGTTCTTCACTATGATTGTTTGGATTACATGAGTATTACATTTAGAATTTCCATTAATGGGTTTTTGATAAGCTCTAGATCTAGTTTTTTGGGGAAGAAGATGATAAAGAAAATAAAGTCTCTCTACAAAAATGTGTCTCTCCTATTTACAAAGTATGTATCCCCCTTCTCTCTCCTGCCTTTCTAGTGGAGGATAGCTAATAAACCCCCTATTTTCGGATCTGGCGCTACATCTTAGCATGCTCGTGCTACGTTCTAGCGTGCGCATGCTACGTTCTCTCGCGCGCTAAGGAAACGAATGAATCTCGCGCGCTAAGGAAATGTGTTATGCGATACTTTGCCCCTATAGAAACGTCCAGAAAACGTTCTCTGTAATCTAAGTTGGAAGTCCGCAGATCTGAGTTGGGGATCTAGTTGGAAATTTGCGAATCTAAGTCGGGATTCTAGTTCATACGGCCGAATTCGCGAACTTACTTGCTGGATACATAACATTCTAGGATAGTTTTTACACTACGTGACTGAATGCTCTTGAGATATTTTTGGAGACAAATCCATCTATTTCTCCTATAAAAAGATGGGATTGGAAGAACTTGAGAGGAACAAAAGTACGTCCAATAATTGGATAGGAAAAATGTAGAAACGTCAAATACCTTCTATGTAATCTAAGTGACGAGTTTAAATTACATACAAATTAAAGAACGGAAATTCTAAAATACCTAGAGTTAATCCCGAGGAGATAATTTATGGGACCCACTTCCACCGATCACAATCCCGATACTAAAAACGCATATCAGGTGGCTGTATCACTGCTCATAAAACAACCCTTGGATCAGAAATTTAGAAAGAACAAGAAAAAAAAAAAAATAGTGAGAGGAGTAATTATTATGCCTGTTATCTTAGTCTGAAATGCGTCATATCGACTTCTTCACCGAGAGCAACTCGGTCCAACTCGTCAATAACATCGTCCCATGGAGTTCGTACCCTGCTTGGACGAACCGTGTACCTCTTTGAATTTTCTCCCATCGCTTCCAATGACGCAAAGGTATTTACGTGATCAATCACTTCAACATGTTCGAAATAGTCGGCTGATGCTTCGTCAGATATCATCTCCAGAAATTCTGTTTTCGTGTCGTAATAATATAGTACAGAATCATCATATAAGAATATGATTTCTCCCTTTTTTGTTAGCAAAATTGGCTGAAACCTCCTTTTACGAGAACCCATGACTACGGCTTCGTAATCTATATCAAACTCCATACACCAGGTTTCATTCGAGTCGCTGCTTCTCTTTAGGGACCATATTTCCAAACGTAATTTATCCATGTACAGACACAAATGCCTTCCAAGTGCTGCAAGTCCACATTTATCTCCGTTCTTACGGTTTTGCATACAAGGAGGGACAGACAGCAATCGAAACTCTTCCTTAGCCAAGTCAAAGGCCACAACTTTGTTGTACGCAGTCCAATAAATAGCATCATTTGCATAAGTCCCTGTACCCTTCCTCGATGTATCTAGTCGATAGGGAACTTTACCAATTGCTCTCCACCCACAACCACTGCCAAGCGTGTATACTTCCACATTTCCTTCCCTATATTCGAGGTAATGTATTCTAACAACCTTGTACTCATTGGTTGACCTAACATACCCAAATCCACATGCTGTATTACCATGCATGTCAACCTCTCCTTCCTCTATAGAAAGGAGATCTGGATCACAGTCTTCTTTCTTTACAACAAGTTCGGGAAGATAAATGTATTCTCTGGTAAGAGGATTACAAATATAGATGGGATCCATAACTAAATTGTGGTGTTGAAATGTACAAATCAACCCATTGCGGGAGCCAACTAAGTGATTATGTAATGGTTCATTGTGCATAGGGGGATGATAGATCCTTTTCAGATTTTGACTGTAAACGTATTTCCCATCAACGCTAATCTGACCACTTAGTTGTCCTCCGTGGAAAAGCAAAGTTCTGAACTCATCGGGATCATCAATACGACAAGCAAAAAAAAGACACGGCTCCACCTTAGCAGCTAGCTTATCATCGCCTTCGTCGCCATCATAGAGATGGTTAAGCTGGCGACTGAGGTGCATATTAGCAAAGTTACTTGACAGCTACCCACTTCTTACAAACCAATTTGCACTCTAAAACAGACTCGGCTGGAAGCCGAGAAAGTATTTCTTGTACAATATCCGAGGGAAGAGATTCCATAGATCCTCGAACTAGTAACACAAATCAAAATCCAATAAATTGAGTAAAAATTCAGCTAGGTTCAGAAGAAAAACTTTGGTGGACATGCTTTTCTACAATGCTTGTTATTATTTATAGGCTTCAATGATTCCCAAAACAACACCGAGACTGAAATAAAGAAGTCATCCTTGTTATTATTTATAGGTTTCCAGTTCTTTGAAATAAAGAACTGGAAACAGAACTGAACTAGAAAAAGGAAATCACCTAGTTTGGCAATCAAACTAAAACCTAGGACAACTGAATCCTTGAGGGACAAATCGACCGACTTGCGATTCTGTCAGCTCGATGTGTGTCATATAACGTTAAAACATGGCAAAAGGTTAACACGTGTCATCATAAAATAATGCCTGAGGTGTAATAGTTATAAACGTGGCAAAATAAATGTGTCGTTCTGTATGCTAGTTTTGTGCTAACATTTTGCGGATTCCTTAAAAATAAGGTTGACATGGAAACTAGCAAGGAAGATAAAACGTGGACAAACTGCAAAGACAAAACAACAACAACGCTACCTTTGCCTTGCGAGTCTCCCAATATTAATACTACGAGTGTGCACAATCTAAACCTATTGTGGTGGTGGTGGACCTATCCATAGGCTCACAACCTAAAACTGCTGCTGAGGCAGTTGAACCATCAACATGACAAGTATTGCTTTCACAAGAATCACAACCATCAGTTCTTTGATATGTTTCACCTGCAGTTTGCACAAATTGTTTAGAAATAATGCAAACAAGTAGTTTTGATGAAAATAAAGCCTGGTGCAGAACCCACACTGTAAATGAGCAAAACAGAGCAGTTTTGTAACACTGATATGGTACACTGTTACATGTTCTACAACAAAGATAAAACAACCACGCTACCTTTGCCAGCCTTTGATTTTACTACGCTAATTAATGCTCCTATGCTAGTTGAACCATCATCACGATAAGGGTCTCTTGGTTGTGACTGCCCATGTGGACCTATAAAAATAAATAAATAAATAAATATGTTATTTTCAATCGAATAAACTAGTAGTATTCACTGAGAAACAATAAAACAAATAATGTTATTGACAAGAAAGCCTGGTGCAGGACCCACACTGTATATGAGCAATTTCGTAACAACAACAACGCTACCTTTGCCGGCCTTTGATATTACTTCTTGGGAGTCGCCGGCGTTTGCTACAACCAAATGACCACCAACTAAAAAACCTTGGGTGGTAGTTGAACCATCACCATGATAAGTATTGCTTTTAGAATCCTCAAGGCCCATATCAGTTTTTTTTTTTTTTTTTTTTTTTTTTTTTTTTTTTTTGTATGTGTTTCACCTGCAGTTTGCACAAATATTTAGAAATAATGCAAACAAATAAATACAGACCCACACCGTATGTGACCAACCGGCAGTGCTATTTGGCTCCCTAATTCTCACCTCCCTATTCTCTTCCCTCTAATCTAAACCCCACATTAGGGAATGGTGAACCCCACCTGAACCTGAATGTGAATCTCGATATGGATGTAAGGCTTGGATTGTAGGGAGGAGAATAGGAGGTGTGGATTAGGGAGCCAAATAGCATTTCCGGTGACCAAAACAAAGCAATTTTTGTCACAATGGTACGGGTACTGTTACACGCACAAAAAGTACGGGTACTGTTACATGTGACATGCCGTCCAGTAATATTAACACGTGTCATCATAAACTAATGCTAGAGGTGTCGCACATTGTAAAAAAGTTTAACCGGGACAGGCTCCCCAGACATTCGGGCTGGCCCAATCACAACCCGACCCACCAACCACAAACACAACACTAAAAAATTAACTCCTATTCAAGAGTCTCGAACACAGGACCTAGCAAAAAAAAAAAAGTCACGTGGGATCCACTGTTCTACAGAACAGAAAGTGTGTTTTCTACTCCGTCCCTTTTTGATTTTTTTCAGGTCAACACACATACTAAAGTTAACTTCGGTCCACGTGTCATCCGCCCAGCATGAGGATTCAAGAACAATGTTGACACGAAAATTAGCAACGGATAAGATTTTTTTCAAAAATAAAAATATTTTTATATCTCGATTTTAGAATAAAAATACTACGCCCTTTCTTTATTCACCATATGTTTATTCGAACTGCTTGGATAATTAATGAGGTCTACGCCCTTTCTTTATTTAGCAAGACTATTAATTTATGGAAATAAAAAACAATTGATCTGAAGAAATTAAAACCAAAGCCAATTCCTGACACAGTCAAATTTGCTAAACGAAACCGAAGGAGCAGACCTAGAGGTGTAAAACGTGCCGGCCCGGCACAGCCCGGCACACGAAGTCGCGTGCTTCACGTGCCATGTGCAGTGCTGTGCCAACGATTTGAACGTGCTGTGTCGTGTTGTGCTTTATTAGTCAAAAGCTAGGCACAGCACAACCCATCGACTGTTATACGAATAAGCGTCTTGCCGTCTTGTCGTCTTCACACGTGTTATAAACAATTTTAGAAATCATTTAATGCATACATTAAATGGACATTATCATAAAATTTAATTAGACAACATATCATTTCAAATCATTTCAAGTAAAATTAACAAGTTTATTCAATAAAAAGAAATAGCCCATCAAATATAAGATCGATTATTATCATGTAAATTAATGTTCTAGTTAAATATAGGTGACGACATTATAACAACGATATTGAAATATATTTTCCAAATATTAAGGTATTATATGTTTGTTATAAATAAGCCAACATAAAATGTTAAAAACTAGCTAGAGTAGTGACTCTTTTATGAAATATACAAAAAATGTGATGTATTATGCCTTATTATATGGTGTATTTGTACATGTTATGGCGTGCTCTCTTAACGTCTTCAGGCAAAATTTATACGTGCTAATCCGTGCAGCGTGTTGTCTTTGTGCTCTGCGTGCCAATTAGTCAAACCCAAGACGTCCCATTTAACTAACGTCTTGCCGTCTTTGAGCTAAGTTACGTCTTTGGGCTGGGCTGTGCTCAAATTTTTAGCGTCTTTAGGTGCAGAGCTGTGCTCGTCTTTGAAGCCCAATTTACACCTCTAAGCAGACCTGAGGAGAAACAGGAAGTGCCATTCACACAGAAATTATGAAATTGGATTTTTCTTTTCTTTATTAGTAGAATTCGGAATTTAGATGGAAGGTAAAGAAACTGAGATTCACATTGAAACAATTGAAGATGCGCAGATACACAGAATGATTAATCATTAACGAAAACGATCTGGAAACAAAGCTGGTGATCTTTGCATCAGTCTCACATGATGTAAATGAAACTGAACAAAGCTGGTGATATTGCACCAGTCTTATATGTAAAACGATCTCTATGCAAAAAATAAACCAAGACCAAAACCAGTTTCACACAAAACAATCAAACACAACAAGCCCGTTCATCCTTGTACATCAGGACATTTACTTGCAAAAGCACCGTGTATATATATGCACCAGTAAGAGCAACTGCAGTGGGACGAGTAAAACTATCGACTAAAAACCAAAAAAAAGTTAAAGATATGGTTTTAGTCCGTGGTGAGACACTAGGTTGGAGGAGTAAATTTGGTGGAGCGGAGTTAGACGGTTCGTCGATATGGGCGTAGTTGTTAAGTGCGTTTGGGTTGGACGCAACTTTAAGTTACGCGATGTTGGGCGGTGTTTAAATTTGCGTTTGGTGTGGGACGTAATCCAGTGCATACTCGACGGGGCGCAAATACAAAAACGCCTGAGTGAGACGCAACTTGGAACTACGCCTGATGGGACGCAACTTGAAACTGCGCCTGATGGGGCGTAACTTGGGACTGCGTCTGATGGGGCGCAACTGGAGATTGCGTCTGATGGGGCGCAACATACTGACTCCCCATACTAATTAATGGCATACTACTATTTGTTTGAAATGCAGTTTCGGATTTGATGAAGTACCCATTTCCCAATAGTGCGATTGAGTTCGTTTGACGGAAAGCCGCGCGTCGTCACCTCGGGTGACTACAAAACACATAGTTTCGGAGAGAGATCGAAGGAAGAAGCTCAATGAAAGATTACATGCACTAAGAACTGTAGTTCTAATTAAGGATGCAATCGAGTACATTCAAGAATTACACGAACAAGAACGGCGCTTCAATCCGAAATAGCCGAGCTTGAATTCGGAAATCAAGAAATCAAAACGTATGAATATATCGGAAACAAAGGAGATAAAGATCGATCATACCCAGGAAGATTCTAGCCGGATTAAGTTAACTCATAATATGAGTTTCTAATGTCACCATTAAGTTAACTCACTGGTTTCTACAATTACGGATGTTTTAAGTTTTTTCATTTCCATCTGGCTTGATTGATTTTGCTTCTTTCACATAAAGGAAAAGTTCAACGGCGGTACTCTAAATGCGCCCCATGCATTAACGAGGCGTAACTTATAATTGCGCCCATGCATTCACAGGCGTAACTTATAATTGCGCCCAACATTCAACAAAGTGGTACTAGTGATTGCGCGACTCTGAGTGGATTTTTAAAATCACGCAGGTCAAACGTAACTTGTGACTACGCTTGAATGAGGCGCATTATTATGGTGCCGCTTTGTATCGGCGCAAATGTTAATTACGCCCCACCCCAAGTGGAGTCTAAAGTTACGTTTCAATCGGCGACATTAAAATTACGCTCATTAACAAACGCAATTTACGTTCTCGCCCCAATCGGCGAGGACGCAGATTACGCCCAGACTATAACTAAACCAAAGACCAAATTTGGTTTGGTTTTTAGTTTTAGTCTGGGATTTACTCGATACTCCACTCGATAGTGTCTCTGTTTTCGACCAAATTTTTAGTTTTGGTCGATGACTGTGGATGCTCTAAACAGTCGCATCAGCAATGGATGGATGTGAGTTATATAGAAAATACGGAGCATCACCAATAGTACCAAACCCAAGTCAGCACAAGCAAGGCAATCAAATCATATCAGAATGCACAACAACATAATCAGATTCTGCCTGAGCAGATAGCGATCAACTCATTGGGACTCGCAAGCACCAATAGGTGGAAGAAAACTAGTAAGTGCCGAATCTGCCTTGCAGTTATTTATATACACACAAAGAACCATTCGAAAACCGTTCATTTGTATACACAAATTTCCTCTGAAATCACTCGGACACCAATTAGATTGGGTTCATTCAAATGTATCTCTAGTGTTTGTTTCATCACTCGGACACCAGTGTCTTAGACATCAGTTGGAAACCAGTGTCTTGAACAACACACAATAAACTACAAAGTTCCATCACTAGGACTCCTGATCCTTTTCACTTTTTGTGTAACATTACACTTTCTTTACAACAATTTCTTTTGGATACTCTCTGATGTTGAATATGACTGCTATCCAGCCATCTCTTCGATGACAGAGTTCTCTTCAAGCGCAAGTCCACTGAACCACAGTTTGCGTTCTGCAGGTAACGAAATCCAGAGTTTCAGGCTTATGCTAATTAATAATTCTGTTACGATTTATCAATCTTTAACCCGAATCTCATTAAAATACGTCTTTGACAATCAATAAAGAAAATCTAACCCTGAAACAATTATTTTAGAATAGAACAATCATATTGAACATGGCTGATTCCTGTACATTTTTAATCTCCTGCGCTTATTTATATATACACAAAGAACCATTCAATGGGTTGAACAACAGTTTATTTATGTACACAAACTTATTTTCCTCCGAAATCAGGTAGAAATCTAATATAGATTGGGTCCATTCAAATGTATCTCTAGTGTTTGTCCCATCACTTGGACACCATTGTCTTAAACATCAGCTGGACACCAGTGTCTTAAACATCACCCATACACCAGTGTCCACTTTTTTGTGTATATTACAACCATCTTTTTTGGAGACAGCCATCTCATCGATGACTGCGTTTGCTCCCAATGTTGGTTACTCTGGAACTCAGAAAAGGCTCAGCAGTGGGTTCTTTCTCTTCTAGCGCAAGTCCTGAATCCTGGTTTGCGTCTGCAGGGTAACGAATCCAGCGTTTCAGGCTTGCTAATGAAGTAAGTGTGTTACAATTGCCCTCAATTCCTTTAACCCAGAATCTCATTAAAATATATGTCTTTGACAATATTTAACCCTCAAAAATTAACTCTAGAATAGAAAGCAAACTCTATAAAATCTCGACTAAAATTAGTTAATTTGTTGTCACCTTAACAACTAGCAAACTAGTAGTTACACTCTACCAAGCACAACCTAATTGTTTATACAAAGATTGATCATGAGTAATCATAGGAAAAGCTTTGTAAAAAAACAGACATAACTCTAACATACAGAACATGTGCATGAATTCCACAAACTACTTTAATTTGTCATACCTGTTTCTTAATTTAGAGTTTCAAAAGTAAGGTGTTCTGCCAATTGGTGCTACTGGTCGCAAGGATAAAGAAATTCACGCCCTTTTGTGCTGTTTGTTATGTTGCAAAAAGATAAAGCATACTTTTAAGCCTAGAAAGTGCATTTACAAAATAATGAGCATTCAGCTATGAGCCAACCATCATGACCATACTCATCTCTAAGCAAAACAACACCAATAGCTTGAATATTCAGGAGTATAATAGCCAAGTATAAAAAATCATGAAAACCCATTTACACATAAGTCATGAATACACTAGCGTCTGGCCAAGGGGTCCAGACTATACTAACAAATATAACTTGTGGAAATGAAGAATATATAAGAAGTATACTGAATGAAAAAACCTATTCTTAAGCAATTTGCTTCATGTAGTAATATTCATCATTGTATTGGAGAAATATAGATGGTGTCGCTTTAAAATTTTAAGATCAAATAATACTTATGTATGGTTGTTTGAGAAAAAGAGGTAACTTTGTGGGTTGTTACCACACCAAAGAAATATAAATTTTGTCACTTTAAAAATCATGATCAAATGTATATAGTTGTATGAGAAAAAGAGGTAACTTTGTTACCACACCAAAGAATCCGTAAAAAAATTACTGACAGAATTAAGTCTCCGATGGGTTCCATGGTAGTTGGGCTCCCAAAGATGGAGTATTTCGGATGTAAATAAAAAGTGAAGATTCGAAAAATTAATGACTCCAATTCCATAGTAGATGCGAAACTTGCACCAAAATAGGGGTATTATTCTTTCTAGATCTAAATCACAAGTGAATAATTATATGTTCCAAAAAAATTGAAATCTTTTGAAGATTTGAATTCAAGCATTAGGTGATTAATTTTTGCAGTTACTAAGGATTCAAACCCTAATGTTACCTCAGTGATGCCAGCCAAACATTACATCACATACAAAAAGAAGATTACTGACTGTTTCAAGTTTATGTCCCCGTGTTTAGCACAAAAATGGCAAATTTTTTCAGATCTACAAAAACAAAAAAGTAAATCAAACACAAATTTGGTCTTAACCAGCCCTGACCCAATTACATATGACTGGAAAAAGTGTTAAACCCTCAGAAAATACAGACAGCGTCTTCAAAGAGAACAAAACAGACAGAGCGTCATCATAATCAGAACATTCACCTCATGATGGGCGTCCACAGTGTCTTACCTTCCTACAGACAGAGGAACATAACTCTGGTCACTATCTTCCGCCGGTTCCTCCTTTTATTTTTGATGAAAATCAAACGGGTGTTTCGGAAATTGGAAGTCCTTTGTGTTGGGTTGAAGATAATACACAGGAAAGTGATAAATAAAAAAAGAATATTTTATTAGGTGGGGTGGGTTCTGGCAGTCTGAGTCGCACGTGTCAACCTAACTAAAAACCAAACGAGTTTAATGCAGTTTGGTACTAGGTAAACTGATGTCACACCACACCAAACACTTTGTTTTCCAAACACTCTCAACATACACACTCTTGTCCGAGGTTATGTATATTGTTAATCGACAGAATTTTAGTCTTTCACTTAGTATTTTACAGACGCATTAGATTGGAGTACACGACATTCGGAGTTAACCACTTTGTTTTTCTGCATTTTAGTAATTGATTGGGTTTGGTTTGTTCAGGAGTCGAAAATTTGAAACAATTGAGACAAGATATCACGAAGCAGGGCTGTTCTTTTTGCCCAGAAGCAAAAAAATATTTTATGCCCCCATTTTTATTTTTATTTTGTCACGAACCATAATAAAAAATAAGTAATTTTTATGGGTGTATAGAGCATTGTAGGACAAGTATACCTCTAAAATATTAGGTTTAAAATGCTAGCTTCTAATTTTCATAAGAAAAATATCCCTAAAATGTGAGGTAGTGTGAATTTGATAGTGTGAAAGGATCCTCGTATTAGAATTAGAAAATACGGAGAAATGAGAATGAACTACTCCCTCCGTTCTTTTAATATAGGCCGGTTTGGGATGCGTGCCAAATTAAGGTTTTTAACAAAACCAATCATTTCCCATCATTATTTCTTGGCTTTTCCTTTTTGCCCCCTCTCCATGAATTCCTCTTCCCATAACAAACCAAGCCGAGAACAATTTTGCAATTCAAACTCGAAAGTTAATTTTCCCGGATGAATTCCTCCCCATCAATTTTCCTGATGAATTCTCTCCCCATCAATAATTTTCCATGAATTTTAATCTTCTCGCCTTTTTAATTTAGGGTTTAGTATAGAGCTTGGGTTTGTAGGTCCGATTGGTTGTCAATTGTTGGTGTAGCTGACGAGAGTAGGGATCTTCCTTCACCGGTTTCGTTGTTAAAATTTATGAAGGAAACCAGGTACTTAATAGAAACAAGCGATGCTTACTTCAATATTAACAACACTCGATGTTTCGTCCTTCTCTAATTGCTCCATGAGTATAATTCCTATTTTTCACAAACACATCTCTCGGATGATCGGATTTCTTTGTTAATTTATGGGTTCTGCTTGATTTGATTTCTAAATTAGTGAGTAATGACAATAATTGGAAGAACCTAGTCTGAGATACTCGACTTAACCACATGATCAGTTGAGCATCCCAAATTGAATCTAGGCATCTCAAAATTGATCCCATTCAAAGTGAATCTCGGGCAGGCATGGCAAAAGCTCAGTCTGAGATCTAAAATTGATCCTGAATCTCAATTGAATCTTGGGCATGGGCATGAAAGCTCCACTTACGATCTTAGGCATCTCAAAGTGATTCTAGACATATCAATTTAAACAGAGCATGTCAATGGAATCTGACGCAGGAGAAAGCACAAGCCTAGGTCTTGACTATCAAAGTCAGCCTATAATCTC
>JAJJWW010008014.1:0-10238 GCA_023531295.1 Papaver armeniacum | reverse complement strand
CAAATTAAAACATGTCATAGAAAATGTTTGGCTATTAGACAAGTTAAGTCTAGCGGAGTTACAGGACAGTTGAACCAACTAAGAAATTCATTTGGCAGCTTTCACAGATAAATATTCCAGCAGATGTACATACTAGAGATGTCACCTTTGATGCCTTAAGTTTATTTTCAGAATAGGAAACCACATTACCAGATGAGCTACGGGACATGTTATGTCCAAATGAGCTATATGACAGTTGCAAGAATCAAGTAATTCTCAAGAAGCCTCGAAAATGCTGTACAGCGCATTAGGTCTCAAAAAGTCCAGAGGTAAAAAATTCTAAGCGACCTCATTTATTAGTATCAAAATTAATATTTCAAAGATCAGAAATAACTCATAGGCTTTAAATCACAAGCAGCGTACAAACATAAGGTCTTAGTAACACTCAGATGGGGATAAAGTAAAGTAAAGGAATGCTTATCTTGCAAATAAGCCAGATGTTGTAGTTTAATATCAGCTCTTTCGTTGCAGATCAGCTGTTTATCATCAGCATCAAATGTAGTTCAATTGGACATGCACATATCATGGAGCTAAGGTAGCAGTTGCTGTAATAAGTTGTTCTGGTCTTAAAATCAGTTTTAAGAAGAATGTTCTTCATTCTTTGAGCGTAAGAGCTACAGGCATAGACAGATAATGGTCAAAAGTGGCTATAGGACAAATGAAATCCGAGGTGGCTAGAGAATAGTTTCAAGATTGAGATTATTAAAAATATTCAGCATTCACAGATAACAATCAAAGTTAATTTTAGATCGAAACTCGTACATTAGCATTCATACACTAGATTCTGCTTCATTGAGTCTGCCAATCTCAACATGTTTCATGATGTTCAATTCAAATGCTGCAAGCTAAGTCAGTTCTTGCAATAGTTTGCACCAGTTATTTAGAAAGTTTGCTAAAAAAATTGGAGGTTAAAAAAGCATGGGAAGTATATTCAACATTGAAATGCAACAGATTATATAGTAAAATAAACTTATTAGGCTCTCAATCAGGAAAACAAAAAGAAACAATTTCATTCAAGCACTTAGCAATCATGCGAATAACTGAACACCAGATAATTGTTCCTCGTCATTCTCTACGTTTTAGAGCAGGATAAATATATGAACACCAGATAGTTGACAGAGATTCTTTTTCTTACCACTTTTGAGTATAGAGTGAGCTTCACTGGTGAAGAATGGTGGGAGCTTGAACTTGTTTTAAATGATTTTCTATTGAAGTTTCCATCGATTGGCGTGTGTGTATGGAGGCTGGAAGAACAAAACAGTGTTTCAATGCAGAGGAATAGCAGCATTATATATATGAAAATCAAGAGCAATTCGCTTGTTACCCTCCAACCACTTGGTCGGCCTAGAACAAGTTTTTTGCTTTTAATATATTTGTGAACATGTAAAATGTACCGGAAATACCATGATTGTGTGATCAAACGTCTAAATTCTAGACCACATGCATAATGAGATTCTCTGGAAAGGAGTTTCACAAATCATGCACTACATTGATAACCCACTAGTGAGGTCAACAAACAACCAGTGCATGGTTTGTATTCCATGGTTAAATATCCTAATTTGATTGGGGGCAAACATTTTAATTGGGGGCCAAGCACTAGAGGACAAAAAAGGTCACCCAATCCTAATTTGGGTTACCCTTATAAAAATATTTTCTAAATGGCTAAAATGCCCCTGAGTGATTAGTTTTAAGATTTAATTAAGTTGATTAGTGTGATAATTTTGTTTAGATTAAAATCAGGTTTTGGGATTAAAATTTGGGGAAATTTTAGTTTTGGGTTTTTTTCTTTCGAGAAGAAGAAGAGTAGTTTTGAGAGGAAAAACTAGGTTTTTAGAAATGAGTGATTCAAGTGAACCCGCACCTTAAAACAATCAGGTAAACCTCATATACTCTTGAAATTATCTGAATGGTGCTCCAAGGGGTCGATTGATGGTCACTATGGAACTACTCAGAGTGAGGGTCGTTATAGTCGGGTGTTGTATACGCCAACAACCCTAAAGAGTCGTCATACTGTTGACACACATGACAACGACTCTAACCTGCAACTTTTAATGGTGATGAAAAATCGTCCAGGTGGTGTGTTAAACCATGACGACTGTTTATAATGTTCACCTAGAGTCGTTAGTTGATTCGTTTAATACCCAGACGACTCTCAAATCCAAACTCTTTGTATAAAAGGCAAGTTTTTGTGTGTTTGAGTCGTCATAGGAATATTCTGATATACTAACGACCCTAACCAACCATTTATAATGTTCACCTAGAGTCGTTAACCAATAACAAAGGGTCGTCATTTTCAACCTAATACGGTAACGACTCTATTCTAGGGAAAAAAATGTTGAAGTAGCAGAATTAGGGTCGTCATCTTCATCCTAATACACTAACGATTTTTCATAGAATCCGCATGCAAATGAAAAGTCGTTAGGGGTTTTCATTTCGATACTAACGAATACAAGGTGGGTTTAAGTTCACATATCTTGTAATTGCAAACATAGCTTTCTTGGGTTTTGATTTTTAGCGACGATTACGCGATGAATCGGTTGAAGAAAAAAAATTTCTTCAAAATAGTTGTTAATGGTGGTGGTGGAGAAGAGAACGGGAGGAGAGGAAGATGAAGAAGAGAAGCCTAATTAAAATTTTTAATTAAGGTTAACTTATTTTTAATGTTTAGTTTTAGGTAAGGGTAAAATACTACTCCCTCCGTCCTAAATTAACAGTCCGCTTTGACTTTGTCAAGATATTAAGGAAATCCTATAAAATGTCATGACTATCCCTTGACTAGCCTATTTAATGTTATGTTATTACCAAAACTAAAATTATTAGTGTTAAAAATTCTAAATTGGATAGTATTATTATTTTAGGAAATATTTTAAGAAATAAAAGCAAACTTATACTGCTTTTATTATGAAATCCACAATTTAAGAATTTTTTTTCCTCCATTTTGATTTTGGTTTCCCGCACTAAAACTTTGGAGCCTTTGGAATTTTTATTTGAGAGGGAAAAAAATTTAAAATTATAGATTATTCCTCTTTAGATATACTCGACCATGAATTTGAGATTTTGTGATAAATTTTTTTTGATCCTTTCCTCTTATGTTCTTCCATGGTGTTTGAAAAAAAGAGATGAAAAGATTAATACAGATGAAAAGGTTATATAAGAATAAGTAGAAGTTTTATTAGGAATTTTATGACTATCCATAAATGTTTTTATTTAAAAAAGGAATGACAATTAATACAAGATATTGAGCAACATTTTTTCCTTGTATATGATGATAGTATTTAAGATTTTGAATTAAGTTTATATTAAAAATGATTTTATGATTATTAAAAATAAAGGGTATATTTGATAGTTTAAGGGAAAAGTATGTCTATAAATAGAGCGGACAGATAAAAATGGACAGACCAAAGTAGAAATTAGGACAGATAAAAATGGAAGAGGGAGTAGTATTTTCATAGTCGGATTAATAGGCCCCTGATAATTTTGGGGTGCAAATAAATTTGTTGGCCCCCAATTAAAATGTGTGGCACCCAATCAAATTAGGTTAAATATCCTTGGTCTACATAACAAATACCAAAAACTATCTCACAAGGACGAATATTACTAAGTAGTTATACCTGTCCAGTTAACATTTCATACAAGAGTACCCTGACGCTCCATCAATCCGCTTCTTTCTTGTGCCCCTTGGACTGCAAGATTCTGGGACCATGTGTTCTGTTGTTTCACACATTAAATTTGATTGGCTTGATCATCAATTTCTTTGCCATTCCAAAGTCAGTTAGCATAACCTGTATGACAGGATTAGGATGTAAGAACAAGATGTACTAATTCTAAAAAGTATATGAGTAAATACACAAAAGTAGAGCATTTTGAACATAAAGTATACATGCACCAAAAACACGATATAATGTATCGACCTTACATGCCCGTCACTGTCCATAAGGACACTTTCAGGTTTAAGATCCTGGTGCACGGTTCACATGTCGTGGTTGTGAAGATGTGAAACAGCAGAAAATATCTAGGCAGTATAAACCCTTGGTTGAATAATATGCTCATAGCTAGTGTTGCAAATGCTCAAACATATTAATATACCTTAAAATTCCCTGCCGATACAGATGAAAGAAGCAACACCATCCATTTATAAAATCCAGGATCAGGTACAGCTTAGACTTTATTTTGTGATGTACTAGCCCTTAACCCGTGCCGTAACGGCACGGGCCATGATGTTGGTTCATTTTTAATATATCGTATAATTTGTGTCCCGAATACTTATCAACTCCATATGATTTAATATGTGTTTGTCATAAAAATAGTTGGGATTTTCCTCTCTTTTTTACTTTGTTTTTTCCTTTAATATTTTACCGCAGGAGATTTGCTCAAACGAAAGAAATATAATCTTAACTTCCAGACACTTTTTTATTTAGGTTCATTGCTTATAATGAGATAATGCTCTACATGAACATGTAAGTTTAAATATTTTTTGGAAATATGTCGTCAGCAGATGCTCATCTCAATGAAATCAACTAATCAATATCGTCCATAAAAGTCTCCACATGCTCCTATTTCGCTCCAGCTGACTCATCTATCATGGTCATGTTGTCGATCCTCCAAATAGGCAGAGAATAGTATTTTTTCGCATTGAACGAATGATACAAACTATCCAATGTGACATGATTTTTCTGTAATTTTTCGACACCCATTAGATGACAGTGTTTAAAATGTGTACCCATTACATTTTCGAAGGGATTGTATATATGCGAACCTCTTCCATTAAATCTTCAACAAAGTATTGTGCCCGAGCAATTCGTCCTAACGAAGGCTTTGGTAACTTCAAAAGTCTTGGACATTTTGTCACTTCCGTATGTTCCTACCTACACTTGGAATACAATCTGGCGACACATTACCTCATAAAGAACCTTGAACACATATTGTACTCCATGATCCTATTTCAAATTAATAGATTGATAATAGATCCTTTAACAAAAGTTGACATATTCTACGTTAAATATTTATAAAATTTTTTTTATGGTATTGTGGATCGTTGCTTTCTAAGACTGTAGTTTTCAAAATTGGCCTCTTCAAGTCCCACGGCTTTCTAAGTTTATATATCTTGTTTGTTTTTAACATTTAAGTTATCCATATTATGTTTGTTACTAACTTTAAACTTGATGTCATCTTCTACTGTGAACTTTATGTGATTTCAGAATCGAAATAGGTATACCTCTTTCATTCGTATCAAGTAATCCGTTGTATATCCCAACAATTCTTCTACAACAATTCCTTTCTTTTGCCGTTTCCGGACCATCAGTATCCATTATTGTCAAACGCAATATGTCTAATTTTTGTTGATGTTATGTATTTGCAATGTTCATTTTTCTTAAATAAATAGATTGTGGAAAAACTAAAAAAAAAAAAAAAACATAAGTATTACATCGGGTCTAAGTTACTATATCCAAAATACTCCGGACAATCGCTTCTGGTGCCTTGTTTCCTCAAATTCCTCATTGCATTCTAGACAGTATAGGCAACACCAATCATTAGCGAAGTGAGCTATTTGCGCAAGTGTGGTCAATGTATCCTTGCCTGTAATAATAATAACAACACGTCAATTTTTTCAAGGCATTCAATTTTAAATGGTATGAATCTAATAGATTTGAATTATACCTCAATCTTAGATATCACCTTCTTCTCACATAACATAGCAATTGAGAAGGACAAATCTTGACCACTCTTTACATAGGCATAGTTAGCCAAACTATGTTTTGCAATTGTCTTACGTGAAAATTATTATTAATCCATATTTTAGTCAGCTCATATCGAAGCCGATCTAATTAGTCCTATAGAAAGTTAATCTTAAATTTTTGACCTTATCTCTTGACCAAATTATTTAAGTATTCTCACTCATGTTCTCACGTGTGATCTACCCATCTGTGTCTACTCTACCTTCTAACCCAGTGAATGAAACCTATACATATTGATCCGTAATTTGATATTGTTGATTTGTCATCAAGAGGTCGCATGATTTGAGAATGTAAAATATAAAAAATATTCTATAAACATCGGATAGGCGAAATTTAGATTTATGATTTAGAGTTTTTTATGATGATTTTGATGAACAAACATAATTTTCAAACAAATATTTTAGAATGCAAATACATTTTCCCGATCAATAAGGTTTTATATCGGAAATTGAGTGAAAGTTGTTGTCTTTGTAGGTAGTTATCGCGAAACAACTCGACATTGATGGTCTTTCGGGAAAAAGAATGTAATAGTAGTTGAGAGAGCGATAATGTTCTCTTACTGCTGGTACACCAATTGCCTTTATATAATACGGTGATCGAACAGTCATGATCATATTGTCTTATTTGTTCCGGTATCATCCTCGAAATATTTGGTTTTTGTCCTTATCAATCGTGCTAAAAACAACCAATTACATCTTTCACAATACAATAAAACTCAATAAAAAGCAAAAACTATTATTATTATACACTACTATTACCAACACCCTCACCACCATAAAAACCATCCACCGCCACTATTTCTTCCACCAATAGTAATGTTACCGCCTCCACCATTCACAAACACCCGCCACCGCTTATACTAACCCTACTTCCACTACCAACATTAGAATTAATATAGTTTTTAGTAAAATTATGTATTTATGTTAGATTATTAAAGAGACATTTATAATAGAAATTTAATTAATCATTTATCTTTGCCAAGGACAAACTCGACCACTCTTTACATAAACAAATCGATAATAAATAATTTCATATGTTCTGATCTTGATTCGTGTCGTTCGCTTAGTTATTACATAATATGGCAATTGATTGCACCAATTTTTAAAATGGACATGTGTTTTATCGAGTTTATTTTAACATTAGAATGATCAACCACATTTTATACTTTCTAATATAACGTTACACATTTTGTATGCTATTTAAATTAGCATAATATATTTTTGTTCACCAATACCCGCCACCACCATAAAACCATATGAATCCACTTTTTTATCCACCACCACCTAGTGGCGGAGCCAAGGGTTGACTAACCTGACTCTAACCCCTTAAATTTTTAATTACTACATAAATTTTTTAGTTTATTTTATAAATAGTACTTTGTCCACATATATTTATGGTTTAGTCCACCAAAGTTTACATGTTTTTTTTTTTTTTTAAAAATAGTCCTCCTCAATGTCAATTTTTGACTCCACCACTGCCACCATCAACGTTTTCTACTTCATCCCATTGTAGGTCTGACTCCAATTGAAGCTCAATCACAAATGCCATGTATAAGGTTTAGATTGAACAAATTACTTTAATTGATTAGTTTCATTATTTATATTTTTCCTGTGTATATATACTTTTTTGTATTGCAATCAATTTTATTTTAATATTAAAAAATCATGATTTATACGATATAGTACCAAAGATGAACAGGGTACCATTTGGGTGATTTCAACTGTATCATGAAAATATTGTCTATGTATGATATCATCCTTGGGGCTATATGGTACCTTCACTTTAAAAAGTGTTAAAAACAACCAACCACATCTTCCATACTACGACAAATCATGTTGTAACGACAAATAAAATTAATATAGTCCATTTTTTCACATGATCCAATCACTTCACCCTTTAACCACCACTAATATTTTGGCCTCACTCTTTCTCTACTCATTTGCTTCATGAAAATGTCTATTGATTCTATTTATCAAAATAACTTATTAATAAATTAGTTAATATTTATAATTAATTAAGAAAATATTTATAATTAAAATGATTAAACATTTATTATGAGCAATTAGTGAAACACTAATTGAATAAAATGACTTTATAATGAATATATTATTTATTATGTGCAATTGATGAAACACTAATTAATAAAATAATTATAATATTGCGTGGACAAACCTGTTATTTGATTTATCTTTTCTATCAACTCCAACCATGGTGGAACCAAAGGTTTAGAGGCCACTCTTATGACACAATGGGTCATGAGTTCAACCTCACTTATTATAGTTTTGAGAAATTTCCTTATCTTGACTAGTCGTAGTTTGAAGATGTGAAACAGCAGAAAATATCTCAGGCAGATAAACCCATTGCTTGAATAATATGCTCATAGCTAGTGTTGCAAATGCTCAAACATATTAATATACCTTAAAATTCCACGTCCCTACTGATGAAAACAACACCATCCATTTATAAAATCCAGGATCGCATCAGCTTGGACTTTATTTTTGATGTACATTTTAAATCCTTGATTTCAAATCAACGGATGATACCTGTATAAAGTAGAATTTCATGTTCTTCAATGTTTTAGATAGACATTTCAAAATTGTAAGTTGAATTTCTTCTTTCTGTATTTTCTATGATGTTCAACTTCTAACATCTTCAAAAGCAAACCCCAAATCAAACATTCAACAGTGTTACTCAGAAAGGTCTGATACTAAGATTTTGCAAGTTAACCTTCATCAGAATCATTATCCAGTACCACACAAACATAAAGTCGTGTAAAATAAACAAACTCACTTAGGTATTCCATTCCAGAAACACAACCAAATAATGAAAATTTCAACTTACCTTACTTTTGTAAGGCAGATAGCATATGGCTGGACCAACTCTTTCTCTCACTAGTCTGCCACTTAGATCCTGAAATTGATCTAACAACAGCTCCTCTAAAGAATGACCCAACTGCAATCAACAGAAAACAAAAATGCTCATCAAAATGCAAACAGTTCAGATCAATGAAAAACAACTAAACAGGAGACATCCAATCAGCGAGCTAAAAACATGTTGTTGTGAGATGGAAATAAAAATAACATCTTAGATTGAAATCAACCATTGAAATCGATTCTTTGTTCCGGGTATCACTTCCTCTACTTCTTAGATTGAACACTATAGAATCTAACCAATATAAATCTTCAAAGAACATCTCAAGCTAATGAGACGATAGATCCAGTTAGAGATTTTGATAAAACCCCTAAACATTAAAACCAAAAAATAAATAAAAATGGATTGGATATGCTCCCGGCAGATTTGAGATCTAGAACTCGACCAGTGAGTTGAGGGATTTCAGAAGAAGAATGGTTATTAGTTTGGTTGAAATAGCATTTTGGGGACTGGGGTTTCTGATTTCTCCATCTCCATGGAGCTAATTTCTTAGGTTAGAGATGGAGACCGAGATCCAGAGCAGAAGAAGAGAGATTTAGGGCTGAATGGGAGCGACCGGTTTTAGCGACATCGTGTTTTTTGGACCAAAAAATTAAAGTCAATTTGAAGTCATGTTGACTTTTAAGATTATCACCTGAGACCAAAAAAATTTCCTTCTAAGTGCCACAACCATGATGATAAGAGCGCGCAATGTTCATCATTTGTAAAACCATGTTGATAAGAGAGTGCGCCTGTAAGCGCCACAACCATTTGTAAAACCATGTTGAATAAACCGGCTTGTAGATCAGCTGGTTTCATGTGCTTCACAGAGGTTTCATGCACTCCAGGAAGTCCCAGGTTCGAGTCTCAGATGACGCAATATTACAGAGTTTGACATGGACGGTAGGGTTACCTTGCCCCCTTGCAACGACATTAACCACATTTTCCGCTTCGGCTCCCTCGGCTTTGTTCCTCATGAGGCTCGCTGGTAGGCTAGCACAGCAACCTGTTCAACACGCTGCTTGGAGCTTAGCTTGTTAGGCTTCCAATTAGTTAATTATGTAATAATATTAATAAAAATACAAAATTTGTAGAAAAAAAAAAAAAAGAAAAAAAAAAAAAGAAAACGGATCAGTCCTTCGCGTCCGAATAAATCAGTGTAGCCTAAAATAACCCACCGTGGACCGAGTAACCCCTCAAGTGAAAACAACATAATACTGTACACAGAAAGAGAAATGTCATCTTTGTATGGATGGCAATCCGTCTACCATGCAAACTTTTCATTTACTTAGAATCGCATCTCAGCCCATCATCTAGATTTAAAAAGAAATAAATTTGAACAACAGACTTAGACGGATATCTACCATTTTGATGATTCCTTTTTCACCATTCAGTCTGCCATTTGGCGTTAAAACACACTACTCTACCACTGAAAACTACTACTTTCACCCCTCTACTAACTCATTTGAACCACTTACTTAAAAAAAAGTAGGAGTAAATTTTTAGATATAAAAAGGTAGGAATAATTTGTTCTACATTCAGGATATAAAAAAG